>SFCI01000161.1:0-13763 GCA_004681135.1 Hericium alpestre | reverse complement strand
AGNNNNTAAGGCTTCGACTTCGAGCGCCTGTTTGTCGCCAAAGTTCGTCANCGCTCCNNTCGATGGCGCAATGGCTTTAACTGCTGCGTGAACGGGTGTTTTCCCTGTGCNTGAGATCAATCATTAGCCTCGCAAGCAGTCCGTATAGCGCCTTCCTTTTGCGGGGAAAGAGATCAGTACTTCGGTCGTGATAACGCATGGGATCTCCATTTCAGGACCTGATCGAGATCGCGGAAAGCTCGACGAGGATCGCCCATCTGCGCAGTGGGGTAACAGTTTTTCGATNTCGGTGGTTGGTCGGTGGCTGGGAGGTCGAGACTAGCGTCGAACACGCTCCATCCACGCGACATTTAGGGGCTTGCTGCGTAGGAACACCGACCAGTTGCAACACCAACGAGTGACGTCGAGCAAGATGAGTACTGAGCAAGATGGTTTAGCAGCTGCTTCGAAAGATGCCAAGGACAGCTTGCACACGACAGCAGTGGAGAAAATAAGTGTGCTTGGTCAGCAGAGGTCGCGATGGGCAAATGCTGTTGAAAGTTATTGGCTCTACCTTGCGAACATGATATCGTCCAAGATTATTGCGAACGATGGTATGCGGCTTGAAGGGGCGGTCGCGCGGCTATCAGACGTAGAAACTGATGATAACAATGGCGGTAACATTAGCACTATCTCTTTGCACATGCGCTCGTCGATGGGTTGAGCTCGCGCCAGTTGTCTTGTAGTTGTTGCAGACATGTCTTGCCTTGGACGTCTCGCAGACACGACAGTGATCCACATGCAGTCTATTAAATGAAAGGGGCATACATGTGAAAACCGTCACCACGATCAAAACAATATCAATCTTCATATCGCCTGGAACATCGCGACAACTCTACAAAGAAGACGAGCATTTATCAAATTCGGAGGGTCTTTCAGAAAAGATCAAAGACATCATCATCGAGCGGTACGTCATTGTACAGTGTGGCAGTATTGGGCATCTTGGTATCTTCCGTGTCTTCGTCGTCAGAGAGGATCATAAAATCAGGACGTGCAGCGCTGTTTTCCGACTTGGGAGCTTCTTCAGAATCAGAGAGGAGCACGGGCACCCAGCACAAATCGTCGTTGGGATCGAGAGTCCAGTTATCAGAGGAACTGTCTTCGCCAGAGTCCAGGCAGAGCTGCAGGTCGTCGAAGAGGGAAGGTGTATCGGAGATCTCGCAGACCATAGGTTGGTCCAGATCATCTAAAGACAAGCACTCAGCAGAGTTCATTTGTGGGGATTTGCTGCCAGTGGAGACCGCGAAGGGATGCAGATCAAGAAGAGCTTCGTGTGCAGGATCAGGCTGAGACGTTGAAGGGATCGTCTGGAGGTAAACATGGTCGTTGGAGTCGTAATGAATGCGACAGCAAGAAAGGATGGTACCTTGAACTGGGAAGGCCGCACGAATGTCCTGAAGACCCGTTCTAGAGCAGCACAGATCACGACGAGATCAACTTCGGAAGCCAGCTCCTCGGCAACCAGCGCAGAAGGGGAGATCAAGTCTAGCGCCAGAGGCGTCAGGGAGGATAGCAACTCGTCGCGATGGGCAGCAATCCCTTCGGCCATTCTCTAAAATAAAACGCTAGATGTCAGATGAGGTATGCATGGCGGATAAATAGTACGTCCTACCAGAAGAAGTCGACGGCATGATTTTCTGAAACTTGAACTGGATGAACGATTGATGATGTCCAAAAGACATGAAGCGAGTGGAGAGAATAACCGCATCTCCGAGGCGAATTTCTGGGTTGAACATTAAATAAGTGACGCCAAGGAAGACGCAATCACGCATACCAAGCGCCACGGGCCAAAGATGAGGGGGTAACGCCTAGGGATTTCGATGAGGCTTCATGAAGGGAGAACTGGCCAGTGCACGAACCGGATCACATGCGCACATATTAGTTTCTGGACTGCAGTATCCAGTACAGGCTGTAAAGGCAGGAGCAGCTGCCGGGCATATATATGCGCATCTGCACGGGTCAAAAACCAATCAGCAGCCGATGTACGGAAGATGGGAATTTACTGGAGTCCAGGGTAGTTCGCTTCCAGACGTATGTGACATGGAGAGAGGTGAGCAAGACACGGGGTGGCGAGTCAGCGTGGATTGAACGGGCCGGAGTAAGAGTGACTGGCAAATCGTTAGGCGATAACGGATAGAGCCCAGGCAAGGAGCAGACATTTCGGTATCCCATCGAGCTCCTCGCTGAAAACCTGAGATATGGTGTTCACCCCAAGGAAGACTGAGTTCTGAGGAAGACTGAGTCGAAACGGTCAACCGAAATGGGCGGTTATGGACGCACGATTCTAAGATATGTGCGAAGGTGGCGAAGAACAGCAGATTGTGTGAGCTGGTTTGGAGGAACTGGTTGGCCGTCGACGATACCGGCAATTGAGAAGACAAGGTCAGAGAGTAGATGGACGTCTATTGATGGTGGGAGCGGCTGCAACCAAGTGTGCACGATTTCCGACGGAGCATCAACAAAGAGGGTGTGAATGACATTGATGGTGAGAGAAAAGCCGTCGACGTCGACGGGGACGACGGAATGGAAGGCAATTGAGGGCATGGTGGAGGAGAGACAAAGGCCGTGGGAGACGACGGGCTGTGGCGTGTCAAATTGGATCGAGGACCTCGCCTGTGCTCAGCGCTCAATCCTGATATCGGACCCACTCCGACCTTGACTGGCTCTCGTCTCGCCGTCGACCCCCGCTCTCGTCCTCGCCGATCTCTAGTCCACTCCCTATCCAAGCGGGCCTCCCCCGCTCGCATACATCGACATGGTAGAACCCGTCTTTCGCACTCCGTTCTGCTCACCCATATGTCTTTCTATCAGGCCCACGAGCTGGATCAGAAAATTCAAGACGTCTACAAGCGCATTCAGACGGAACGCAAGTTCCTTGAGGCGTCCCAGCACCTGCGCCAGGCGACAACCAATCCCGATGTTTTGCGTCGCAACGATATAAAGATTCGGGAGGCAGAGCGCTCCCTCTCCTATTTCGAGGATACCCTTCGCGAGCTCCAAGCACGCAAGCTACAACAGTCGCAGCGCGATGATGCTTCGCGATCCTCCGGCTCACCAGGCCCCGGCGCATCTCCTACATTAAGGCCGACTCAGAATGTTAAAGACAGGTTCTCTGCCGATTTTGACCGCGCACAATCCTCTCCCGAGTCGCGCTCAGCAACCTTTGTGGACACTGACGGGCCACCCAAGGTCAAAAACTATACCAATCTAGATCTGATCAAGGCAGATTCCCCGCACACAACTGCCAAGATCGCTCGGATGCTGCATCAGCTCGAATTCAAGCTGCAGGTGGAACTCCAATACAAGAAAGGCATCGAGAAAATGGTCAAACTCTATCAGGCTGATGGCGACAAGAAGTCTCGTGCCGATGCGGAAGGCAAGCGCGTCGAATCAGAGAAGAAGATTCAGCTCCTGCAAGCTGCTCTCAAGCGATACAAAAATCTACACGTTTTGGACGATGCAGCAATCGACGACGAGGATGAAACTGGTACGTGCTTTGCATATATGTTCTGTAAACATCTGTATGAACCCGTTTTCCAGAGGGGCCTGACGGAGAACGCAAGGCCAACTTGCGATCCAAACCTTTGTCGGGAAAATTACAGGTCACGATCAAGGGTGCACGCGAGCTCGATCATGCACCAATCATCACCTCTGGTCGTTCTCGGTCTTCGTCCAAACAAGTCGCCGATACATACGTGTCAATGAAGATCGAGGGAACCCAGCGCGCCCGTACCCATCCGTCGCGTACCGACCGTTGGAACGAGGATTTCGAAATCACAGTTGATAAGGCCAACGAAGTGGAGATCGCCGTATACGACAAGCAGGTCAGTGAACCGCACGCGGTTCCCATCGGGCTTCTGTGGATCAGGATCAACGACCTTGTCGAGGCGCTTCGAAGACAAAAAGTCAACATGGAGAATGGCCAAGGCGGCTGGGTGACTGCTGGCGATATGAACAAATCCCCTGGATCTGCTCCGGGACAGCCTGGACATCATAGCTCAGCCTCGGGCGATTACTACGCGCCGGATCATGCAAACACTGCAGGTGGGCCGTCTGGGGGGCCTATGCCGTCCGGTGCGCAAACTGAGGGTATCGATGGATGGTTCTCGGTGGAACCTGCGGGTGCTATTGCACTGCATATCAACTTCAGTGGGTACACAACTACCATGTGTCGTTCTTGCGACTTACTCCACCGCATTCAGTCAAGGAGAATGTGCGTAAACGGCCATTGGATGCTCCTGGTGGTCTAGGGCGTCAAGGTGCCGTCAGGAAGCGCAAAGACGAGATTCACGAAATGAATGGCCACAAATTTGTCCAGAAACAATTCTACCAGATCATGCTTTGCGCCTTCTGCAACGAGTTCTTGCTGAACGCCACTGGTTATCAATGCGAGGACTGTCGTTATACATGTCATAAAAAGTGTTATGAGAAGGTCGTCACCAAATGTATCTCGAAATCCAACGCAGGGGTCAGTCAACTTACGGTTCGCTTTTCGTGTCTACATTATACTGAGGCAGACACAGGAGGGCGACGAAGAGAAGATCAACCATCGTATACCTCACCGCTTCGAACCCATTACCAACATCGGAACCAACTGGTGCTGTCATTGTGGTTCTATGCTCCCTCTCGGTCGCAAGAATGCCCGTCGATGCACGGAATGTGACATTACCTGTCATGCGAACTGTGCCCACCTTGTTCCTGACTTCTGTGGCATGTCAATGGAAACAGCAAACCAGCTTCTGCGCGACTGGAGAGACATCAACCGAGCACGCGGTGGTAAAGCTGGTATGACCGCACCGCGCCCCCAGACGCGCCCACAGCCGTCAGTCGCCCCTTCGGAACCAGTTGGGCAGATTTCGGGAGAACTGGATCATCTCCGTCTCACAGGCGCCGAGCTACCTCCTGGAGAATTCCCGCCGGGCAGGGTGCCATCGCAACAACCACTACCTTCCTATGATCGACGACAGCAACAGCAGCCACTGCCCGGTCCCTATCCGGGAGGCCCGCCGCCCGGCGCTCGCCAGCCAGCAGCACCTGGTTATCCTATGGAACAGCTCGGGCAGCCTGTGCCAATGCGTCCCCCACCAGGTGCCCTCGAGCCGTCTGCCATGATCCCGGATGGATATCAGCAAGGCCGCCCCACCCCGCCTCCCATGGTCCCGCCGAAGCAACAGCCACTGCCGAGCAGTCCAGCACCGCAACAACGCGTCTCGCTTCCCGCCGAACGCATTCCGCCGCCAGGTTACCCTCAGCAACAGGTTGCGGTTCCGCCGCAGGGTCGGCCACCGATGCAGCAGGGGCGACCGAAGCGCAAGGTCGGTTTGGACGACTTCAACTTCTTGGCCGTG
Organism: Hericium alpestre; assembly: GCA_004681135.1. NCBI lineage: Eukaryota > Fungi > Basidiomycota > Agaricomycetes > Russulales > Hericiaceae > Hericium > Hericium alpestre. The sequence continues at coordinate 8,376 of SFCI01000161.1, read as the reverse complement.
CTCGGAAAGGGCAATTTCGGGAAGGTCATGTTGGCGGAAGAGAAGAGAAGTAACAATCTTTTCGCCATCAAGGTGCTTAAGAAGGAGTTCATCATCGACAACGATGAGGTCGAAAGGTATGTCTCACTCCAACCTACATTGTCCGGGTTAATGACAATGGTTTCTTCAGCACTCGTTCAGAAAAACGAGTGTTCCTGGCAGCAGCCCGGGAGCGACACCCCTTCTTGCTCGGTCTTCATTCGTGTTTCCAAACGGAGACCCGTGTCTACTTTGTCATGGAGTACGTCAGTGGTGGTGACCTGATGCTGCACATCCAGCGGAAACAGTTCTCCTTACGGCAAGCCAAGTTCTATGCATGCGAAGTTCTCCTGGCTTTGGAATATTTCCACGCAAATGGGATCGTCTACCGGTACGTCTCCTCCAACGATCTTGTATCATTTAACTAGTCGCTGACGGCAGTTTCAGTGACCTGAAGTTGGACAACATTTTGCTGACGGTGGAAGGCCATGTCAAAGTCGCTGATTATGGTCTCTGTAAGGAAGAAATGTGGTTCGAACATACGACAAGTACTTTCTGCGGCACTCCTGAATTCATGGCGCCAGAGGTCGGATCTATGATCTTGTATTGGTCTACGGATGTTGACCCTTTATTATTCTGTAGATTCTTCTTGAACAGCGATACGGACGGGCAGTAGATTGGTGGGCCTTTGGCGTGCTGACATACGAAATGTTGCTTGGACAGTCGCCATTCCGTGGAGACGACGAAGACGAGATTTTCGATGCTATTCTCGAGGACGAGCCTCTATACCCAATAACTATGCCTCGGGATGCTGTGTCTGTTCTTCAGAAGGTTTGGGCATCTCAAATTCGCAGGTGTTCAACTGACTGAAGTTTATTTCATAGCTATTGACTCGGGACCCAACCAGGCGTTTGGGATCGGGCAAGGGTGACGCGGAGGAAATCAAACGGCATCCATTCTTCAAAGACGTGAGTTGGGACGATATCCTCAACAAGCGCATTCCTCCGCCGTACTTCCCTACAATCGTATGTCTATTTGTCGAGGACATGAGAAGCTGGTATTAACGTTACACACAGAATGGAAGCGCGGATACAAGCAATTTCGACGAGGAGTTCACGAAAGAGCAGCCCACCCTGACGCCCGTGCATGGGCAGCTGTCTTCACGAGATCAGGCAGAGTTCAACGGCTTTTCTTGGGTGGCAACGTGGGCGGACGATAGTGCATGAGCTTGCGTACCTTTGGTTGTATGATTAGATGGTGCACGAACCAAGATACGAATCGAAATGTACACTGTACAAGTCTGTTATTTGAACGACGTTCATTTGGGAGGAATTGTATCTATTGCCCTGTCTTTGACCCCCGTACGCTCTCTGTAAAATGCGCTCGGCCTTGTGACCCATGCTCATCTGTAGACGGGATAACTCCATTTTCCCTCCTCATAAGCTGGTGGAAGTTGCTCCAGAGAGTGGTGATAGTCTCATATTCCCTGGTCATGCCGATGACCCCCTCGAGCTTGCGATTAAGGACGTTACTGCCTACGAGAAGCTCCTCGAAGCCCTGTGGTAGGAATCAGCCGGGTGGATGTGAGAAACTAAAAAGACCAACAGCTGCTATTTCGCCTGATAGACGATCCCGCTCTCGTTCAAAAAATGAGGGTGGCTCATCTGCTTTAGCCATCGAAATGTTGAGTACTGGCAGTACGCTAAGCTATAGGATTTCAACAAAGTGAACAAGATGAAGCTGGAGTCTTGCTACTTAGAGTCTGTTCGCGCCTTGTCACGACTCGCGATCCAATATCCAGTCGCGGTGCATATGGTCCTCGTCATTACGTTATGCGACGTCCCGAGATGATGTGGTTAGTCCGTAGGGTTTCAACGTCACTACTGCATACAGTACCCGGCAGCAGCAGCAGCACCTGTTCTCGACAGCTAACAGCGCAATGGAGGCTCTCTTCTTCAATGTGAGTTTCGTAAATTATCCTCTAGGAGATGTCCCTTCTCTTACGCAAAATTAGGTTGATAGCGGGTTCCTGGAAGGAATCGTGAGGGGCTACAAAGCTGGTATCCTGACGCAAGGAACCTATTCCAATCTCACGCAGTGCGAGAATCTCGAGGGTGCGCCTTCTGTTTCAGAGTCGCAGAAGATGCAGAGTGTCTGACTTGACCTTGTTTTGCTCATCTCAGACTTTCGGACGCAACTATCAACGACAGATTATGGCAATTTCCTCGCCAACGAGACACTACCCATTTCAACATCAACCATCGCGGACAAGGCGACACAGACCCTCGTTGACCAGTTTAATTACATCCGGACCAACGCGGTTGAGCCGCTGAGCAAATTTCTGGATTATATCAGGTACGTCGCATTCCCATTCCCATTGCATAAGTGCCGTGCTCAACGTGTACCCCGCAGTTATGGGTACATGATCGACAATGTCGTGTTGTTGATCACCGGGACGTTACACGAACGGGATACGCATGAGCTTCTGGAACGCTGCCATCCATTAGGATGGTTCGACACGATGCCTGCTCTCTGCGTTGCAACGAACGTAGAGGAGCTGTACCAGACGGTACTGGTGGAAACACCTCTTGGTCTGTCCGAAACTCACCGTCTGTCGTGGCTCTTCTGCTGACGTGCCGATATAGCACCTTATTTCCGGGACTGCCTTTCGGCTGCGGACTTGGACGACCTTAACATTGAGATCATCCGAAACACGCTGTACAAAGCCTACCTCGAAGATTTCCATGCTTTCTGTGCTTCTATTGGTGGGCCGACTGAGGAAGTCATGACTCGCATACTGTTTTTTGAAGCAGACCGTCGCACCATCAATATCACCATAAATTCCTTCGGCACAGAGCTCTCGAAGGAACAGCGCGCGCGACTCTTCCCTACTATCGGTCGACTCTTCCCCGAAGGCAATAACCAACTTGCGAGGGCTGATGACATCGAACAAGTGCGCGCGGTCTGTGAAAGCATATCTGAGTATCGCTCGTTCTTCGACGATTCGTCGAGCAGCGGCGGGCTGGGCACCAGCGTGGAGGGCGATATGGGCGTCGCGGCGGCACTGGAGGATAAGTTCTTCGTGGCAGAAGTGCATCTGAACAAATTGGCCTTCCTGCAGCAGTTCCAGTACGGCATTTTCTATGCGTACTTCAAGTTGAAGGAGCAGGAGATCAGGAATCTGACATGGATTGCGGAGTGCATTGCGCAGGATGCCAGGGACCGGATTCAGGACTACATACCTATTTTCTAGAGACTTTCGCCATATTGACTGGTTAATTGTATATTTTATACTGGCACGTAGCTATACCTCCAATGCTGTTTCGTCGACGCTACTCGTGTGCTCTGGGACGTGCGATTACGAATGAGAGAACAAGGTATGGCGGTTACGTAACCCGAGCTGCAACGCAATGATCGGTATGATCCCAGATTCCCACTTGGATCCCACGGACGCTCTACACTTTCACCTGCATCTGCATTCACCTCTGAGATCTGAAGCTCTGGAGCCTCAGCTTCAACATCGTCTCTTTCTTCGTTCCAGAACCCTACATGGCCACCATTGCCTACGACACCCACCAGTCTTTCGCCGCAGCTTCATCCCATTTTCCCTCCACACAGGCCTCGTCCAGGACGGAACCGGACCAGCAATACATTGCAACCTTCTTCTGTCGCGCCCTCTATGACTACCAATCGGCCGATGACTCTTCCTTGTCGTTTCGGAAGGGGGATATCATCGAGGTCCTGACGCGGTTGGAGACCGGGTGGTGGGATGGCCTTCTTGGCGACGAGCGTGGCTGGTTTCCCTCGAACTATGTCGTGGTGATCTCCGATGAAGAGGCCGACGCTGTCTTTTCGGCATCGGACACGTCTCTGGGAAGGACGCCAGCAGGGCAGGACAGCTCTTTAAACATGGCGCAAGGCTCACCAGGTCACCCTTCTGTGCCATCCCTCATGACGAACGGGAACTCCTCAGCCCTTGCGGACTCTCGTTCGCAGTCTGATCAAAGCAACTGGTTGGAAGGTGACATGGAGTACGAGGCTGCAAGACCACGTATAGATGAGCTCGCAACTGCGACAATGGAGGGTAATAGTGCGGAGCCCAATGATTTCTGGGTACCTCAAGTTACACAGGACGGCCAGGTCAGTCTGTTGCAAGACAGAAGGTCTTTTGCTAATTTCTGACCGCCGGTCTTGTGACCGTGGCTCAGATATTCTATGTGAACACACAGACTGGGCAGCACTCGCGAGACCTACCTGTTGAAGCCGAGCACGATCTTTCAGAGGATGATTTTCGTGGATTGGATCAACCACGTAGGACCCGTTCCACCACGACGGCTCTCTACCGTCAAGACGACCGCATCAAGAAGAGCAGCAGCAGTCCCGCTGGCTTCGGTCCTCCAAGGCGTAGTGGCACTCCGGAGCCTTGGGTCCGCCGTTTAGCTGACGATGGGATGTCATATTTCTACTGGAACAAACTCGACGGTTCTGTTCAGTGGACTCTCCCTGAGGCAGCATCAACTTCCAATGGTGACCGTCGAAACGGCCCAAGCCTTTCGGACCCACGGCAATCTCCTGCAGGAGGCAAATTGGGAGCAGAGTTATCTTCACGGCGACTGCGCTCAGATTCCTCTGTGTCGAACGTATTCCGAGGGCCAGGCGAAACGTTCGGCGGTGGCTATGCCAGTGCGTACTCCGATGATAGTGACGTTGATCCTCTCGACCGGAACGGGGTTTCCTCATCGCAACGCGAGGCCTCGAATGGCCGTGTTGCAGAGTCGCGCCCAGCCCTCCAACGGATGAAGTCTCAACCTTTGCTAGGCGAGCAAGGCCAGTTGACACCTGCGGAGGAGATCGCTCAGGCGTTGCAACAGTCGTTGATACCACCAGCTCCCGAGTCGGTGAATGAGCTCTCGACCTTGGCGCGACAAGCCGTCTCATATGTGACAGATTTCATTCGTTCGCATGGTGTACCGGCGTGGCCTGACCAGCAGAGGGAACTCGAGGGACGCATTCACATGGCTGTTGTTGCCATCCGCAATCTCCTTTACATATCCTCTCCCCCCTATGGCCACATATCCAGCAGTCTTTACCCCAGAGACACCCGGGAGCTTGCGTCTAACAGCTATATGCAATCCTTGCAGAATCACCTAAAGCCAGCTCAGCGGAAGGTTACAGCGACCCTATCCAAACTCGTCCTCGCAACGTTGGCTGCAAACTATGACGCCAATGTTTCTTCCGACGCGTCATCTAGGATGGAACAGGATGCCACGGAGCTGGATCGCGCATTGCTGACCTTTGTTCTGGAGGTACAGCGGAGTAACAGTCAGGCAGCCATGCAGCCGATACAGAACAGACTTCCATCTAAGCGACTGCGAGCAGCGCTTTTACCCACCGGTGTCGGTTTGGGCTTAATTGGCTCCGGTGCGGCAGGCGGTTGGAATGGCTTTGGCTGGGTCACCCGTGGCGATCTGGAGCGCACGCCGCAAAGATCGCTGACAGGCGATATCTTGGCGGACATGAAGTCACATTCTAATGCATTGGACGATAAGCTCAGAGTTTTAGAGGCTTCATTGGTTCATCCAGCGATGTCTAGTGAGTTCCTCCATCACTACGTTTGCTCATAGCTGAACAAGCGTAGGAGCGTCACCCATTTCATCAGTTCGAGCGAACACACAGTCTGTCATCGCTTGGGTGCAATCGTTCATTGATCTTGTAATGGACGTCAACCTCGCGCAATCCATCGATCTTGATGGATTCTCTCGAGAGGGACAATTGACTGCTGGAGATGCCTACGTTGCTACCCTTGAAAGAGCTCGCCTGCTCATTCGAACGCTTGAAGTTGCATCTCAGTCGTTATATGACGATTGCGCGATTATTTTACTCAGCCTTCAATCCTTCGACCGGCACTTTCATGGCGTGATGGGAGCTGAAATAATCCGTTCGCTGGCAGCACCTCTTCGCACCAATGTTCTTCTAGTGCAACAAACCATGGAAGCTTTGCATTCGGTTGGCCAAGAACAGGCGTCGCTCGGCCAGAACGATTACACCGGTGCTATAGAATGGCGTATGTCCCGGATCCTGAGCCTTGAAAACAACCTCGATCAACACCTTGCCGCGTTGGGAACGATTACGGACCAGCCTCCGGATGGTGAAGAAGAAGATGTTGTCGACTTGGAGCACGCACTCAGCAAGCCTGCCGCATTGAAAACAAGCCAATCTGAAGGACCAACCACCGCCATCTATCGTCGCACTTCACAGTCCGCATCCTCCTTAGAGGTTCCATCGACACTTGCGCCGGAAAATGATACTACCCCTCGTACTAGAACCCAACACGAGACCAAGAGTAGTATCAGTTCGTTCACGTCCCCTCCATCAGACGCTGGTGGCGACACGGCGAGCATCATACAGGATGATGATGATGATGGTTGGTCGCTCGGTCTCTAGTAATCATATTTTAAACTGATTGAGGATTTTTAGCCCTACTTGGTCCTTCTGCGGCGAAGTCACCATCCCGAGCTGACAAGCTCACTCGTATCTTCGGTGAAGCACCTGGTCATATCATTGACCAGGAGAATGCGAAGGCGAAACCGTGGTATCTGCGGCCAACTTATAGTCAGGCTGAGATCCTTGTTGATCCGGACCGCAAAGTCCGCGCGGGGACCGTACCTGCACTGGTCGAACGGCTGACAGCGCACGAGCACTATTCAGGTCAGTTGCAATGTGTCATCAGAAGTAACATGTCATGACGCTTTCCCTGCAGACACGACCTTCAACAAGGCTTTCCTTCTCACATACAAGTCGTTCACTGATACTAATACCCTGTTCGATCTTCTCGTTCAGCGATTCTGGATTAAACCTCCAGACAAGCTGAACCCTCAGGAGCTCGAGGAATGGACTAAACTCAAGCAAAATATCATTCGCATGAGGTAAGCCAATTCAATTGGCCATTTGTATATGGTCATAATGTTCTTGTTACAGGGTTCTGAATACATTCAAGACTATACTCTTGGATGATGACTGCCTCGAGAAAGAAGATATGTATATTCTGGATCGCATGAGGGACTTCGTACAACATGAGGAGGTTATGCATTTAGCTGCTGCGAAGCAGTTACTTGTCTTGATTGAGCGTGCTGTACGTGATGTTTTTTCTCCGTATTTCCGACTTTTACTGATTCCCTTCAAGCAAAAAGGTGATACTTTGAAAGCCAAGACGACTATCTCCCTCGATGCGCAACCACCAGCTATCGTGCCTAGGCCCTCAAAGAAGCACAAGCTCTTAGACTTTGACCCTCTAGAGGTCGCACGACAGCTGACGATGATCGAATGCGTACTCTATCAGAAGATAAAGGCGTCCGAATGTTTGATGCGTTCTCGAGAGCAGAGGCCCGGTGAGAATAACGACAACATTGCGGCAATTATTGAGACCACCAATAAGGTACGGTAGCCTACCTCTGTTCAGAACCCCACTAACCATCATGTGTTATCAGATCGCCCACTGGGTCGCTGATACTGTGCTCAGTAAAGAAGATTCTCGAAAGAGAGCTGCCATCGTCAAGCAGTTCATTCTTGTTGCCGATGTAAGTTTTTATCGCGCGTTCGTCGTTTAAGTTACTAATTCAGGCTACAGCGCTGTCGGAATCTTCACAATTTCTCGAGTATGATCGCGATCGTCTCGGGCCTCAACTCTCCCCCTATTCGTCGCTTGAAGCGTACTTGGGAGCAGATAAATCAGAGATATATGACACAACTCGGCGCTTGTGAAATGACGATTGATTCGAACAAGAATTTCAACAACTATCGGTCACTTCTGGCAAGGATCACGCCACCATGTGTACCATTCGTTGGTGCGTTTTGAGGTGATACCTCAGCGCTCTCGTACTGACAAATCGGACAGGTGTCTATCTTACGACACTGACCTTCATTCAAGATGGAGCACCTAATTATGTTTCTGGTGATCTTGTGAACTTCAGGAAACGACAGAAGGCGGCGGAGGTGATCGACGAGATCAAGAAGTGGCAGTCGAAGCCGTTCAACTTCACCAAGGTCGACGTGATCCATGACTACATCCAAGAATCCTTGAATAAGTTCAACGACATTCCAGACGTCAGCGACCTGTTCTGGAATCTCAGTCTCGAGAGGGAGCCCCGCGAGCGGGAGGACGAGAAGATGGCGAGGCTGTTGCAAGAGACGGGCTTCCTATAGTTTATCACCGTTTATCATGGGATTTACATTTTTATTCACCATTCAGGCTGGTTCTTGTTTCTTGCTCTCCTTAATCCTTGTAATGTAGTGGTAGATTCTAGGCTTCGATGCTAATCATGATACATCCTATCTCTGAAGATACAAACAACACGGATT
>SFCI01000160.1:0-32465 GCA_004681135.1 Hericium alpestre | reverse complement strand
CGCCGTCGAGCCAAAGCACAGAAAAACAGAACACACGGAACTGATGGCGGAATTGCTCCATGGCATACTGTGTGATCTGACCGCGCGTGTGCTGACCACTGTTGGTTTCCGACTCGAAATTGAACTCTGTGAGGTCGGTATTTTCGCCAGCAATCGGATCCTGGAACGCATCTTCTTCCTTAGGCTTGCGCTCCATGAAGAGCTCCATGGGCGGCCATACGATGACACCGGATTGCTCCACATTGACAGACCTATCGTAGCTCGACATGTCTGGATTGCTGTAGTCGCCTCCTTGAGACGTGTTGTAGAATACGAGACGCGAACAAAGACCTGAGTTGTTGATAGCGCCGACCTCAAGGCACGTTAGCGCAGGCCGCGAGTGACGGTGGGAATTAATTAACTCACAATATCATCCTCCGACGTCTTCGTGCCAATGTGCAGGAATGATTTCTTCAGGCGGGGCATGCGAGGACGTCCTGCCGGAAGCGGGAGGAAGTCCTTGATGAAGTCCTTGACGGGCATAGGCCCAACGTACTCTCCCTTCATATCCTTGATATTGTTGTGATAGTTGACTTTCGCGAGCTTATCGACACGAGCGGAGGAGTGAGGACCTCGTTCAGATATACGATGTTTGATGGGAGAGCTCTTGGAGGTGTTTCCCTTGGGGGGATCTGAGGCGGGAGGTTTAGTTGGGGTCGACATACTAGAGAGGGGAATGGGGATGCTTACAGTCTGAAGATATGCAGTGATATATGTATGAGAAGAACAATAGCAGGCGATTTGTGGACGAGGAACAGAAAGGCCACACGGGGTTGAAGTGATGGTGGATGTTGCTATTGAAGTAGACCTGCAAGTGGACGCGACATGCTGCACACGTCAACTCCGACGACCACGTGACCGCGGCAACGCTCACCGTTACGTTGGCGCTGCGGTATGACAATGGTAACCTTGTCAAAGTCCTTTATGTGTGGCAGGTGGACCGAATATGTGATGAAAGAGACAACAGAGTGGGTGGCCAGTAAGTGCCTCAACTGCCTGACGTATATTGCGCGTCTTTCATTTTCAATCAGCCCATTGTCTGCGACAGTGCGACAAGACTGGTCACCGGTTTACCCTCCCCTCGTAATCACGATCACAGTCATACAAAGGGTAACCCACCATCATGGATGGCGGGTCAGCGGCCTCCACGCTCAATAAAATCGCCGACAGCAGCGCGTTCTCGTGAGTGTACCTGCGATCTCACAACTTGCCTTCCAGCGTGGCTGCCGACGCTACGAAGCCAGACGAGCTCGTTCGGATCGTCGCCGAAGTATCGCGCCACGAGTCCTACCCTCGACGTGCTCATAAACAACGCAGGCCTCCCTGAGTACGACGCGTACGAGCCCCCTGCGCCGATGCCGATGACGTACGATCAGGAGAGCTGGGTGCGGCAATTCAAGCTGCACAGCTGGTCGCACGGCGTGCTCACCGCCACGTTCGTCCCGCTTCTCACACATGCCGCGATGGCTGGCGATGGCTGCCGCAGCGTCATTCTCGTCGGCAGCGTGTCTGGCGACATCTGAAACCCGATCGCGATGCAGGACGGTACGTCTGCAGTCTGCCAGGGATGCTTCGTCACTCATAGGCATGCCACATGCAGGATAAGTACACCGCTTCGAAGGCTGGCGACCACATGCTAGGCAAGCTGCTCGCGGCCAAGCTGGTGAGCGTGGGTGTACGCAGACGCCACCCAAAAAGAAAAAGAGACCCACGAACCTTAGGTACCTCAAATGGCACCACGAGGCTTGCTACTTGCAGTTGGTAGAGTCGAAGATGAGGGGCAATTGAAGGGAAATTCTCAGAATGGAAAGCAACACGGTTGTGTCTGAGCGTCGTCTATGGCGACTTCCAAGTTCATCTATATAAATTGGAAGTGGGAATCTATGCCTTGAGACGAGACGACAGCAATCGCATTGGACGGCCGATCTTCCGAGGAACAGACGGTAGGAGTTAGTTTAAGTTGATGTGGTACAGAATTTTCCGAGATGAAACATTTGCGGCGCGCAGAAGACGCCAGATAAATGATGAGATACCAATTTCTAGTAGGAATGGTGTACTTGAAAGGCCGTACACAATTGCGCATCCCCTGGAGACTGTACACTTCCGAGCCCATGATCTTGAAGGGAATCTTACGCTTCACATCATCTTTCAAGCTGTTCTTCAAGCCTATAATCTTCTCTCGAGCACCTTCAGCGACGTCTCATACGCTTGATCATCACGTCACTGGAGATTCAACAGTCAGAATCTGCCATCTGAGAACCCACGGACGTACGTCTCGCATTCGTCACACTGGCGATTTACAAATTGAGATCCCTGGTCTTCATAGATCACTTCGCCGCAGTCGCGACACGCCTTGGACGGTGTTTTCAATTCGCGACGCTGAGTGGTCATCTTGAGGCGACGTGCATTATCGTTGGCCAGTTGCTTCGCCTCGTCACTAAGAGCAATTGATGAGAAGGCCGAATTGCGAGCAGAGTTAGAGCAGATACGTACCGCGCCAATTCTTCGTATCTGAAGGAGCCTGATGTGAGTAGTTAAGTATAGAAAAGAATGAAGCCATACTTACATAGGATGCCCGGGAACCATCACATCGTCAAGTGTAGCTTCTTCATCATCGTCCCAGCTGTCATCCTCGTCATGCTCGTCCCCATATTCCTCACCGTCTTCATTAGTACTGTTTTCTACCTCTTTGTCAATGTGCTCTAGCTCTTCGGCCTCCACTTGCTTTCCATCAGTGTCGTTCATCGCCCGCTTCTTCGAAGGCCCCTTGTCTTCTCCTTCCCCTCCAACTTCATCCTCTCGCACCCGTTTCTTGCTTCCCGGGTCCTCTGTGGACCTGTGGGCTGCAACCAAGGCCAACAAACTATGGATATCGGCCACAGGCAAAGCGTCTTTCAACTTTGTGTCTCGCTGCATTACTTCTGGTGGTTGCTGGCAGCACAGTCTTTCGATCAGCAAGTGGCGCTTCCTCTAAAGATTAATCGTACTCACTGGATAGCAGGGGAACAACTAAGACACAGACGGTCGACTCAAGATGGGTGTAAAGTCCGTAGGTATGGGGGGAGGTACTCATATGATTCGAGGATCCCGTACCTTTATGTGGTTTGACCGGCATCATTTATCAGCAAGGTCTGCAGTGACAGTTGTGTGATCATTTGCTGGCATGGGAATAGAGTGGAGGGAGCTGTGTCGTATTCGTTGTTGTCAATTGACGTCCAGATGGTCTTGAGGCAAGTTGAGCATTATTCAATCGAGTTGAGTGGACCAGAGTGGACCGGAACGGCAGTCCGGGCCGATGCAGTCCGCTCATGCTCGTCCGCGACTACGACTCGCGACGGTTTTGCGTTCAAACTTCATCCATACTGTATCGTCAGGTACGCATCGTAACCTGATATCTTGTAGCTATCTAGCATTGATACTAGACTTGAACAAGCCCTCCGGCACTGATCAAAGCATCCAACGACGGCATACATCCTGCGTGAGGTGGCTTTTTTCGACTCAACATGCGATTTCGAGCTGATAGAAACTGTGATCAAGCAAAGAATCCTACAAGATGACAGACCAGCAGAACTCAATACTCGTTGATATACAATATGGTGACCGGTCGGATGCTAAAACGGCAGGAACATCGAGGTGCGGCTAGCCTATCATTGTAGACGATGACCACACCCATCAACAGATGGCGTCTCTTCAGACCTTTTTTTGACTTTGTACGAATCGGGATTCAAGTGATACTGTCAGGAATGGAGGTGTAAAAGGTCAGCATTTTTATATCCGCGAAGGAGATGAGGATAGATTTACCAGCGAAACCTTTTCCCGATACTTCTGTCCTGCTTTCCATTCTCCTACTCCAGCTCCTCGTTGACCGACTCGTCTTCTGTTACCTCTTCATTCATCTCATCTAATGAGGGGAAACCAAATGATGCCCTATAATCAACCACATCAACTTAGCATGCAACATCCAGTCACCGACGATCCGTGACGCTTGCTGCAGTCCATCGAGACATGTCACTTACCTTTCGCAGTCCTCACATTGGCCGCTCTTATACTCGAAGTAGTCGTCCTGCCAGATGGTCTTATAGCAGTCGCGGCAAGTCGTTCGTGACATCCACTTTCTTGCTGCCTTCCTCCTGCGGCGGGTAAAGTCATCCAGGTCAGCAGGTGAACCCACCTCCCTGGAGATAAGTTAGCTCGCAGTCTTCTCGAAAGCCGGAAGCGGAAGCACAGTTCTGGATCCTCAAATTCGTCCTCCTCGTCCTCGTCCTCTTCGTCTTCTTCCTTGTCGTCTTCTTCCTTGTCGTCTTCTTCCTTTGTCCCACTGCCGCTGGCCTCCTCCGGTTTGCAAGACGGGCCGGCCTTCTCGGAATCAGTTGCAGCACGTTTCTTCTGCGGGGCGCTCTCTTCTGCCTCATCATCAATATGGATCCGCTTACTTCCAGCCACAATTGTCGGCAGGACACGGAAGAGCTCCATCAGTTGCGCTTGCGAGAGCTGGGCTGCACACAAGCATGAAGATCAATTGGTCCCCGAAAGCCGTCGATGTACATACCCAACTGAATCTTAGCGCCATCATCGTTGACGGGAGGGATTGATTCTGCTTGTGGCGCTGGCCCCTGTGCCAGTACGTCCACTGAGTCGGGGACCTGCGCGCCCGGCTCAGGTGCGTCGGTCAGTGTCGAGCCTTCGGGAGGTGGAGACATGCTAGATTGTTTCGTGCAGATGGTTCAAGTTGGCGTTTCACGGGAGCAGCTGATGGTTGGTCCTAGGAGGCCTGAGGGGTTGGAGCAGATGCTAGCTCAAGCTCATCAGAGAGTTCGATTTGCTTCCGCTCATGGCCACACCGTCGGTCACGCAGCTCCTTCGCTCCCGTAGCTCGTTATCGGTCAAGCATGGGGTCGATACAGAGGGTCACGTTGCCATGGCTGTTGATAACAAATCGCGATACTCAACGAAGAGGATCCCCAGTATACTGGTGAGGACTTTCTGAGATCGATCGGGTGTTGCGTTGACCAAAAGTACGGCGGTGCCCTAGTTGGACTTACATTCCGGAAAGACCAGCATCGCGCTCAGTTGCAGACGACACCGAAATTCTCCCATGACGGTCTCTTGTCCATTTCACCCTCCTGCATACAGGGGGCTACGATGGCATCATGCGGTGGCTGGACTAATGACTTTCCTAGGCAAATGACTTTCCTAGGCACCTCAATCCCATTGTCATGGCGTGGGACGATCAGTATATGCGATATATGCTCACTTCGCTCACAATTATCGACGCTAGGGGGTCGACATACTTAGTTGAGATCTGGGCGCCTATCGAGCGCTTGTCCTCTCGGGAAGCGCCGTCTCTGCAGAAGCTGTCACTGATCGGTCAACCATGTCGAACTCACCAATGCCTATCGCTGTCGTCAAGGTCATCGATGTCATGGAAGGAGATGTCTATGCATCTGTGGCCTGGAGATCGGTAGGCAGCCTCTACTAGTGGAATTTAACTTGTATAAGGATGCTCCGATAACTCTGGTCCTATATTCGAGTTCTTGCCCTCTTTCAGGCATCAATATTTCCTTGTTCCGCGTCCTTGTTCTTCGTTCGCGCAGTATCCGAAAATCTCATCCCTTGTACACTTTTCCTATGACGGTGAGTTCTTGTAAACAGCCTTCCGATTGCCATCGCTTCTGTGATAAAGCTCCCGATGCACTGCCCGAATGCTGGGGTACGGACGCACTACGCATGTTTCTTGTCCATCGGACAAGGTCGCCACAGCGGGAAAACANAAAGTCTTGTTCTCAACGTCATCTACCGTCTCCATATATTCTCGCTCGCCGCTTTTTCGAATACCATCATCGATCTCTCCAATTCTCACCCGCAACTTTGCAACATAATTGTCTCGCCTGGCGCGAAAGCTCACTTGATCTCTGCTCTCTACCCTCCACAATGCCGCACCAACTACCCTACAATGGCGTTGCAGGCGGGACGATCGCACCTTGGATGTTGCTGTCTCCACGTAATGCACGGTGAGTACCACTCTGTCCGTGCCACCCGCTGTTATTGAACACGAGCGTCCTTCGACAGCGCCTTCTGGATGACCCAATTCCACTCGAGAATACTCGCTATAGATCAAATTACCGCTCGTGACAACAGCGCCGGCACTAATCAACTTGATACGGAGATTCGAGAAATGTCTAATATTGTTTCCCTTACGAAGATCCGAAGGAACTCTCTAGCTGCTGTGCATCGTCTGCCTGTCGAAATACTGACATACATATTTGCAATTCTCGCTGACATGGATTTGCCTAATGCTAGCAAATGGGTCCTGCCTTCTTCGGGGGAGAGCACGGAGAGCGTGTTTTATAGACGTGTCGGCTGGATCCGCATCACACACGTCTGCAGGTCCTGGAGACATCAGGCGCTCGCATACACTGGACTATGGAAGAACATTGATTCTGGGTTGGCTCCTCAGTGGATGATCGAGTTGACACGCCGCTCAAGGCAGTTACCGTTCACATTACACTGGTCCATCATGGATCATGTCGAGTATGAATGTGTCCGCAGCGTCGTCGAAGAGGTGTCAACTCCTGCTCTGATAGCCCGGCTGAGGGCTTTGCACATCAAGGCTTTGTGCTCAAAATACGTCATGCCCTTGCTGGAGATGCTCGTATACCCAGCGCCTTTGCTAGAAGAGCTGGAACTGCGCCTTGGAATAAACTCCTATGACTCCCCTCGCTCCATCGGCGGCACCGTGTTTGCTTCGACGATGCCCAAGCTTCGTCACCTCGCCCTGGAAGACTGTATGCCTTCATCTTGGGACATGCCGTACTTGCAGAATCTCACGTCGCTGGAGATCGTTAACACCGGGCAGAGTGATCTGCCCCAAATAATGATCCCAGACTGCCTTGATATGCTCACCCGCGCACCGCAGCTGGAGTCGCTGGTCCTCAAGAATATCTTCAATCCGCCAGAGGGCAGTCATCATCGGGTAGCGGCCATCTCCTTGGACCATCTCTCTAAGCTCGGCCTGCAGTGTTCTATTGCCGGGCTTATCCTGCTCAAGCGCAACTTGCAAATCCCCGCCACGAGCGCCGTCGAGGTCGGCTTCTTCAAGTCCCACGATGGCCTCACAGATCTCCTCAAGCTCCTCGCTCCTGTGAACACGTCAACCGTGAAGCGGCCAAATGACCCGTATTGGGAAGTGACCATAGCCTGCGACAAGGCTCGTGGCGGCCCGCGGCGCATTCTGTGGGCGCGGGACGACCGCGCACGAGTAAGTGGTACCTTCAAGACACTGAGCATCGAGTATGCGGACGCTCCCAATGAATGGCAGGATGCATTACTCGAAATCTGCGAGCATACGCGCACGAACAGTGGCATTGTCGGCCTCACGCTTAGCGGCAATCAGCTGAGCGGTCTGAAGAAGAAGGTGTTGCAGCGCATCCTGCGGTGCATGCCCGTAACGTGGTCGCTACGCCTCGAGGGGAAGAGGACAATCGACGCCGTGGCACAGCTCCAGAAGGTTGTAACTGGAAGGATGGGCGGTACAGAAGTGGTAGGTCCGGAACTGAAGCTTTTGATGCTGAAGGGTGTGCCGCTCAGCGACGCGGACGGGGCTGCGACAGCGTACGCCGCCGTGCTGCTCGCGGTGTTGCAAGCGCGTCATGCACTTGGGTTTTCGATCCCGTCGCTGACATTGGAGGGATGCACATGTCAGGAATATTTGCTGGAACAGCTGCGGATGTGTGTGAGTGATGTGTACTGCAAACCCGCTGGTGACCTCGGTGTACGGTAGGCATCGATTCGGGAGGACGACGAGGATAAGCTACGGTTGTATTTATTCAATGCTGTATCATTTGTCCAATCACTACCCTAATATACGTTGATCTGCTATATGTAAGTACAGTATAAATGAATGGACATAGACTAGCTTACAGCCTTAGACTGCCTCGAGGCCACCGGGTTAACCAGGCGCTTATCCGTTCGGAAAGCGCCATCGCTACGCAAATTCTATACACAACCCTGCCTGCCTCGTTGTGCACTAAACAGACCGGTTACCAACATAACCACAGCCTGTCAACCACACACATATGTGAACGAGTACGTCGAGCTCATCGAGCCCACCATCCGACTCGGGATCTAAGGAACATCCCCGAGGCCGCTATGTCCTCCGATCGCAATCGCGGAGACAATCTCGACTTCTTTCCTTCCTCTATGCGTCTATTTCTTCCTCAATCGCTCCCTTATTCACCATATCCGACCGTTGGATCATTATATATCAGGAGGCGGCACCGGTCTACGGTCGTACGCTTTATCGCCACGCTGTAGTCTGTGACTATGCATGGACTGCAATAAGGGGCGGACTCGGTGTTGCAGGCATGGTTATCGCCGTTGAGTTTTTTCCCTCTACTACGCACTAGTATAGCGCTTCAGTAATCTTCTCCTGTCCTCNACACAGAATTCCAAACGACCTCGGCCCGTATAACATCTCTGTGAGGGTCGGCCCTTGTTAACGACCTCCCTAGATAATGCTATCCATGTATGCACAATTGCGCAGAGACTTACGCGTATATAACAGTTTTCTGTCACTAGACTTCTCTCTCTTCCGGTGTGGCTCTTCTTGGATGATTTTACGATCTTGCGCCAAGGTGACCGTTGTTTTCACTGTAAGAGCAGTATTGCTTTCCTTCTTAGCCGTTCCATATTCAAATCGCTGTGAGAACAGGCCCTTTGCGCACCGGCTCAGTATCGCAGAGCACACGCAAGTACTACGGGTGCTTCCTGTCGATCGGACAAGGTCACCACGGACAGCAAAAGCTCTTGTGCTCAATATCTCTTACATCTATATATATATTGCTCACCGCCCTGCGATGCTATTGCTAATCCGTCCGCTTCTCAGCTACAATCTTACTTAACACCATTGTCTCGATTCGCATTTCGGCAATACACCAAGCTTGCCTGGATCTCTGTCCTTCCTTATGCTATGCCACCCCAACCACCTCCCGACGACATTGCAGACGGCACCTTGGCACCTTGGATGCTGCCTAATCCACCGAATGCAAAGTGAGTAATACCCGATCGTACCTCTTAACGCCATTCAATGTGAATGTCCTCCGATAGCGATGTCCGCATGACTATGTCCCACTCGCGCATGCTCAATACACAAGGGGTAACGGCGCGCGACGATGCCATCATTGACGACGCCCGCTCTAGGATCGACCGAAAGCTCCAGGACATCACGAATATCTTAATCCTGGGGAAGAAGTGCAGGAACTCCCTCGCTCATGTGAGTCGCCTACCGACCGAGGTGTTAGCATCCATATTCATGATCCTTGCTGATTTGGACCCGCCTATGAGGGTGGCGCGCTCTCCTGGGGAGAGCGTGGAAAGCGTGCTGTACAAACGTCTCGGCTGGATCCGTACCACGCACGTCTGTACGTCCTGGAGACAGCAGGCGCTCACCCGCTCTGGATTGTGGAAGAACATCGCCGTTGGGTTTACTCCTCATTGGATGGTCGAGCTCATGCACCGCTCAAGGCCTGTACCTTTCGTACTGAACATGTCTGTCACAAACGACGTCGAGCGGGATCCCGTCCGCAACGTTGTTGAGGTGGTGTCGACCCCTGATACGATGGCCCGGCTGAAGGTTTTACACGTCAAGACCCTCTTCTTAGAGTATATGAATTCCTTGCTGGATACACTTGTCTACCCAGCACCTCTACTCGAGGACCTGGAATTGCACACCGGAATATATGTTGGATCTTCCTCTCGCCCCATCCCCGGCACCGCGTTCAATTCGACGATGCCAAAGCTTCGTCGGCTTGCCTTGGAAGACTGCATGCCTTCGTCTTGGGACATGCCATACTTGCGCAATCTCACTTCGCTGGAATTAACAAACATTCGGCAGACCACTCAGTGCCTAATTACGATCTCAGACTGCCTCGAGATGCTCAGCCACTCACCACACTTGGAGTTGCTGATCCTCAAGGATGCCTTCAACCTGTCAGAGGGTAGAAACTACGATGGGCCACCCATCGCACTGGACCGCCTCTCAAAGCTCAACTTGAAATGCGCTGTTCCCGAGCTTATCCAGATCCTGCGCACCTTGCAGGTCCCCGTCACAAGCACCGTCGAAATCGGCTTCTTCGGTTTACACGACGGCCTTTCAGATCTCATCAAATTCCTGCATCCCTTCTCCGGGGCGGGTGTCAACCATTCCTGGAGAATGATGATCATCTGCAATGAGTCTGAGAATGTCCCCTGGCACTTCTTGTAGGCAAAGGACGGCATCGACATCGTATCACGAAACGTTTACAGGAAACTGAGCATCGTGTGCGAGGGTCCCTTCGAAGGATGGGAGGACTCGCTGCTCAAAATCCGCGAGAACATGCGCATGAATGACGTTGCCGTACTTGCACTTGGCGGCGACGCAATAGGCCGGCTGAAGAAGAAGAGGCTGCAGAGCATTCTGCGCTGCATGCCCGCGCTTTGGGCACTTCGACTGGTCGGGCAGGCGACAGGCAACGCCGTCGCGCTGCTTCAGAAGCCCGTTGCGAACGGCAAGGGCGGTGAGAAAGCGATATGCCCAGCGCTAACAAGCTTGAGCATCAATGGTGTGCGACTCAGTGAAATGGGCCTAGATTCGCAAACATACTGCGCCATGCTGCTCGCAGTGTTGCAGGCGCGTCAGGCTCTTGAGGTGCCGAATATTGTGGTACTGGAGTTGCTGAAGTGCGACTATGAGGGATTCTTTCTGGTGGAGAAGTTGCGGGAGCACGTACCTCACTTGACCATCGAACCCTATTAATATGAACCCCATGCAGAGGCATCGATTCAGGAGGACAGTGAGCGATGACTCTAGAATTGTGCGTTCAATGCTACGCCTCGTGTCAGGATCACAGGGAGCGTGGCGGCTTTACTATACGTCAAATTTCAATGTAAATTGTTGGACTTGATAGTACAGTAACGATATCGGTGGTGTATTGCTAGCCTCTTGCAAGTTCGAGGCTCAAGGCTAACTAAGTTCTTGAAATTCAGCTACGAAGGCGGGGAAGTCTGAGATTCCAGCTACGGGAGTCAGACAATCCTTATATGCCCGAATTCTCCATCTCCGGGTCGAACTGATCGTAGAAATGCTCGCTGCGTCTTACATCGCTGCGAGAAAAAAATCAATCTCGTGTGAACACAGGCCCAAGGATCACCGCATAAGAGGGCGACGGATTGTGCACTTACGCAGCGCATTCATTGCATAGGCCCTTGTTAAACTCATATGTAAAGTCCTCTCGTATTCTCATCCCGCATGTGCGGCACTTCTTCACCTTTACCCAGTCGGGACGCGGGAAGCATTTGCCGGGGTGTTTGGCCTTCCATTTCTCTTCTTTCTCCTTGAGCCTATTCGTGCGTTATGAGCCAGAGGTGACAAGGATAAGGATGGGTTGAGCGCACGTTTGCTCGAAGCCCTCGGGCCCACCATACTTTTCCCATGCGGTGCGCTCGACTTGGGCGGCCTTGTAGAGGTACATGTTATATCCTTTGTCATTGCGCGTGGACTCGAACTTAAGAGGTGCCAAATCCTTGTCGCTAAGCTATAAGGATTGAAGTTAGAATACTTAAATGGTCCATAGCAAGGCTCCAAACCATCGAAGCTGACCTTATACCAGTCTTTGGCGTACATCTTGCTAATCTGTGTAGAGCGTCGCAGTCGAATTGAGCAAGCAAAATACAGCTCAAGTTGAAAAAACCTACTGTCGTATCCTGCGAGAGCGTCGACGGCGGCCACGTAGAAGGGTCGGACACCTCCTTCGTCTTCTTCGTCTTCGGCGCAGCACGTCGTTTCTTCGCCTTGGGCTCCTCATCCTTGAAATCTTCCTTGTCATCTTCAGTTTTCGCCTCTCGTTTCCTCTTCTTGCCCTTTGAGATGAGCGTAGCACTGGACTTCATGTCCGAGGCGATGTCCTTCCCAGGAGCTGCGGATGAAGCAGCTTGGCTGGATGGGGCTTTGGGAGGCAAAGGCATATTGATGTGGTAAGTGTTCTAATTTGGCTGGGTTCTCTAGTAGATGTTTCTGGTGAGTGGGAAAACAAGAGGAGAATCACGATGCTCTAGCTCGGGAGACTTTGTCTCGGGAGCTATAGAGCGGATGCGTACCGAGATGACTGAGTTAGTTTACCTATTTATGCTGGCAACTGTGGCTGATGATAATATTGAAGAACCGTGGCGACTACGCTGCCGCAAAAGATGGTAGACTTCATCGATCATCGACAACGATGGCGACGAGTGAGCGGGTCTGAGGATCAGACGCAGCCGTCGCGAGTCGGAGGACGCGCTCGGACATTGCCGGAACCATCAGATTGGCGATCGGGCGTTGCGCTTTGCGCTCTTTTGCCGCTGGTGATGTACGCGCGTCCACCCTTGTCCACCATCCAGATGATCCACATCTGCCGTCCACACTTCAACCATCCATACACCTCAACCATCCACACTTTGGCCGTTCAGCTACACATCAACGCGCCCATCATCACCCCGACATACGGTAGTTGAGTAAACTCGAGGCGACTGCCTACTGTATCCTGTCTCTCTCCAAGGTCAAAACCATTGTCCATCAATTCGGTACGTCCACACCTGGTATCATAACTGGATTATGCCTCAGCAGTCAGCACGCTGTTCAAATTCTCTGCGGCATCTGCTCAAAGTCCAACGTTTCCATGCCAAGATTTGTCTTCTTCCAAACAGGATGCCAAAACTGGGTCTTGCGCCTTCCTCTTTCCCATTCTTTCTGCAGCTTATCCAACCTGGTCGACGGGTCAGCATCCTGCAGCATCAGATAGACATATCGACTTACATTGCTTCAAAAGCGTCAGGCCCGCCGTACTTCACCCAAGCGACAAACTCGACATTGATGGCGCTGTAAAGGTGTATCGTTCGATCCTTGTAAGTCTTGTATGTGGGTATGAGGGCCCCAAGATCATTAACGGTCAGCTGCGACAAGGGTCAGTCACTGCGCACGCCGGACTGGGATGAAGACGGGACGCACTTTATAACAGTTCAAAGCATCCATCCTGCAAATCTGTTTATGGTTTGGATCAGCGCGGCGGGTGATGGGGCAATGCATGACTCACCGTCGTTGTTGGGAGGCGTGCCAACTTTCGCCAAGTCGAAGGATCGGGCTTCTCGAGAGCGATCATGTCTCCCTTGGGCTTCAATCTCGTCTGCCATAGTCTGGTTCCTCCTCGCGACAACTGCGTCCCTCCTTGCGACAGCTGGGTTCCTACTTGCGTCGACTGGGTTCCTGCCTGTGATGACTGGGTTCCTCGTGACGGCTGCGTCCTTCCTTGTGAATGCTGTGTCCCTCTCTGCGACAATTGTGTCCCTCGCGATGAACTGGCCTCAGCGACTGCTCGGTTCGTCGCCTTCGATAGCTTTGTTGGCTCCTGAAGACCAATAATTCCATTCGCCCCAAATCCAAGTTGCATCTGACGCATGTGGGTGCTCACTTGCAACAGACGCAATGCATCTCCGCCAATCTCTCGCTCTGCATGCTCTGTGGAGGCTCGCGTCATGTCTGCGTGTCGCTTCTCGGCCACGGACGTCGGGTTTGGCTCGGGTGGGTCGGCAAATTCCCAGCCGTCCTCCGAGAGGGTTGCTCGTCGCAGAGCGTCATTTAGTTGAGATGAAGGCGCGTCTCCGGTGCTATATTTGTGGTTAAGAGCCATAGTGACCATGAAGCGATGGATAACGTACGGGGGATCGTCGTCCTGGGTCAGGTCGATGACGTCCATCGCGTGACCGGCCGGTATGGGAGCTCCTGCCGGAGTGATTGTTGGTGCTGCTATATTGGGGGGTGAATGCATGGTATTATGAACATCCATGGGTTCTAGATTGGTTGTTTGCGACGAACGATATCAGTGTAAGTAGCTTCTGGAGGAGACGAGCCGACATACCGATGAATTCATACAGGACTGGTCTCCGAAAGTAGTTCCAAACTTAGATGAGACGTGTACCTGCGTCCACAGACTGAAGCTTAGCTTTGCGGAAGAGGTTCGAGCGGGAATTAGGTTCGAGAGAGCTAAGGTGGATGGACTTGAAGTGGGTAGACTTGAAGTACTGTACTCACGACTGGACAGCCGCCGACGCGATGCGCCTGATCACCGGACGATCCCAGATTTAGCAACTGCGCGCCGATTCCGTGGGCCGCAACTTGCCACCGCCCAATTGCCCCGCGCGCCCAATAAATTGCCAACCCCGCGCAGGCATAACCCCGTTGCGTGTACCTCGTCCTAGCCCCTTGTCCCTTTCTACAGCAGCCATGTGCCTGTGCCGTCATCTACAGAAACAAGCAGCCCAGTTTGAGCAAGCAAATGGTGCGCCTGACGCAGAACGAGACCCGAACTTACAAACGCACCGACTCGCGACCTGAATATTCAGATCGCATTTCATTAATGAAACCTACTGCGGACTCAAGAATTCAGGAAGGGGTGGGTTCTTGATGCGATTGATCGGACGTATGGAGTAAGAGGTCCAGAGAAAGCCAGAAAGCCATAAAAACGCGCGGTACGAAGTCATATCGATGAGATCATTACTAAGTATTGGATCCTGTGGATATCTCTCGCTATTCCGGACTGGGGTGGTGGTTACGTGAAAGAATCTGGGATTTGTCCAATGCTGTGGCCGCAGGAAGACCTTGAGCGTCGCGAATGGCGGTGGGCGGGCAAGTGAGATGGTCGGCATTGAGATGTTGATGACGACGAAGTCTTCTGCTTCCGGCGTTTCGTCCGATAAATTAGCGCCCGGCGCGGAGGATGCAAATCGCAGATTTGCCTCCGTATCGATTTCGATCCTCGCCATCGTGGCGGTGCCGTTGCTTCACGATGTCCATAAACCCGCTGGCTTGGATGATCGACGCTGATCAGCGTCAGGCGGCCCCGATAATGAAACCAGACATCGCGGTCAAGTCATCATATTTTCACTGTACGATACTAATACATGGTTGCTTTGACAGGTAGATCATAGTACATGGGCTACAGCGTCGAGTCTCCCCTCCGCAATCTCATCGTCAGGTTCAGTGCCACACACCACACGTATTGCAATATTCCTGGCCATGACGTTGGCCCGACTGACCGTACTGCCTCCGACGAATAATCAAGGCCTTACTATGAGATCAACAGAAGTCAATCTGAGCTTGCACTGAGCAGATAAGTAGGAGGGGAAGGGTGAGGACTCACAACTCGCACGTACAACACTGGCCCTTCTCGAAGTTTGCGGGGCTGTCGTCCTCGTAGAGGTCGCATCGACAAGTAATGCAGAGCTTGAAGGCCTCGGGCTCCTTTGGTCGAGGAAAGTCTTTGCCTGAGTTCGTAAGCTTGAACTCGGCTTCCTTTTCGTCGAGCCTGACAGAAAGATTCAGCATCAATCACATGGGCGGCAAGAGAACGAGATAAACATTGCCTCGAAGGCCTCCGGATCCCCGTACTTCTCCCAGGCGACGCGCTCGACAGACATTTCCTTGTAGACATCCTTGAGGTGCTGTTTCCCAGTTTGGGAGAAACCGTCCTTGAGAGTCCGCATGTCTTCATCGGTCAGCTAAGGGGAAGGTCAGAGAAAACGAATCGCGAAAGACGAGGATGGCGCATACATGGTATAACTCTTTCGCGTCGTCTTTGCTTATCTGTCATGCTCGTGAACACGCATGCAGTCAAAATGAAGAGAGCATCCACNTACTGTGGCATTCGGCGACAGCCTTGATGCTCGCCATTCGGGCTGGGCAGGTTGGTCCTNTCCTGAGGTGCGAGCGCGGATGACATCCTGTCCTCTGGCGTCGCGTTCNTCTTCAACTCCGAGGCTTGCCTCACGCGCACGCTTGGTGCCTGCGGAGACGTGGGATGCGAGATTGGCTCGGTTGGGGACTGTGTGAGGCTTTCTGAGTGGAGGCGGCGGCGGCCCCATCGCCCGCAGGGCTGTCGGTGTTGGTGGGGGAGTCAACGTGAAGGGTGTCGGTGGGGGAGTCAACATGAAGAATGCTGCGCAGTGGTGACCAGCAACGCATCAGGCATGGGTGCCAGGTATATATACCTGTACAATGTCATGCGAGTCGNGCGTCGGGAGGCAGAGTTCAATAGACACCGTGTAGAGTTCAAAGCGAANATAGACAAAGTTCGAAAGACGCGCACAACGTTCAACAACCGCCCACAGCTGTCACATGTCCAGCACAGACCAAATTTCACACCAGCCACAATCCCATTTCAGTCTTAGTCTGCTTGGATGCCGCCTCGCCCAGGCATGGAATTTGAAAGTCGATGGCGGACTCGCCGTAGAATTGGAATATCGACTCTGGCTTCGATGGTGGCGGTGGCAAAGGAATCTAGATGGACCGGAGAGCGCAGATTTGAAATTGCGTAGAAGTCAAGCCCAATTTGCAATTACAGTCAAACTGTGGTATAGTGGCAGAGGACGAGAGCGTGACGTAGGTTCACGCAAGGCGGCGTCTTCAGCAGCACGAGACTTACCATGGTCCTTCGGAAGTTCGTGGCGAGTCATGCGAATTGAGCCGTCGAGACCCCGGTGACAGTCGAAAGTCTGCTCGGTGTCATGTAAGAGTAACGTCTATGCACGGAGGAGCACGAACCAATTCAGCATCGACCAGCACCGACTTCGATGACCATCAACGTCGCTGAGCCACGGAGGTTCAGATCATGTTCAAGCAGAAACCCAATGCATGCGACTCATTCCAAGAGAAACGTGGAGAGATAGAGCACGTTAGACCTCTACAGCTTCTCGCTCCGTCAATGCCCTCGTCGTATTCCGGGTCAAACTGGATATCGGGGGTACACTTTGTCGGGGTGTTCTGGGAAAGCGTTACTGCCACAATGCCAAGAACATAGATGGAGACGCGACATACCGCAGTATTTGGCGAAAGCCTCGTCGCCCGCCATGGGAAACGATCATGCTCCGCAGCTAGCTTGGCTGCTGCCTTCTTGCCCTGTCATTACTTCTTCGATCCCGCCTGCTAATTGCGGTCCTCCTTCGCCTCTGTCGCACCCGTTTCTTGCCCTTCAATGCACCTCCTTCAGAAACGACTGTAGGCGCGCGGGTTGCGCGACAGCGCTCGGAGTCTGCTGATTGGGCTCAAATCGTAAGCTCTGGGGGCGTATGAGTGTCGAAGGGAGTTTCAAGATGAGTACTTGCAAATGGTAGTCAAGTAATGACGTATACCCTGACGACAAGAAGATAGCGAGAGTTGGAATGTCGTCTGGGAGGAATGGACCGCACCTTCTCAAGCTCTCAGACCACGACATTGTAGTTTATTCGTCTGCTCAAACTCGGCTTACTCACCCAACGCCTCCCAGCGCCCTCCATCAGTGAATCTCATACATATGCTTTGCATGATCGAGAAGAAATGGAAAAAGGGTGCGCTCGTGGACGCTGGCAGTGGCGAGTGGCATAACGGCCTTTTCAGTCCTAATCGAGAAAGCCGCGGCTTGCCGGCCGGGCTTCGGCCTGCGAGAGGTGAGGCCGAGCCGTCCCATCCTGGCCGAAGGCGGCTTCCAGCAGTTTTCATATCGATAGACCCCCGACGCGGAATTGTTCGCTTATGCGGAGGTTGCGGGGTACGTAAATCCATCAGCCAGTGGCTTGCCGTAGCCCAGAATCCGAAGGTTTTGCGAGCGGCGGCAGAATTCCCGGTGGCGCCTCCCTTTACATTACAGGGTACTGTAAATCAGTACACGGGGCCTATCGATCTGAAAATTACTGTCAAGCCGGGCCTGCACAACGCTGAGTACAGGTTCC
Source organism: Hericium alpestre (assembly GCA_004681135.1). NCBI lineage: Eukaryota > Fungi > Basidiomycota > Agaricomycetes > Russulales > Hericiaceae > Hericium > Hericium alpestre. Next base: position 14,657 of record SFCI01000160.1, on the reverse strand, counting down.
CTAACTTTATTGTAAGTCTTCGCTTCAGGACGGTGCGCATGCCAGAAGTTCGAGATAGCTTCTCTCTACACTCGCACATCCGGACGTTATCCAATACATCCTGACAGTGTCAAACAGAACCGCGCAGCCCGCTGCCGACTCCAGCCTCTGCAATGCCACCGACTGTTGGAATCGTTTACGGTGAACATGGAGGCACAATATCTCCAAAGCATATACTTTATTCCGAGATCTTAGCGGTAACGTCTGTCATGCGTAAAAACTCTCGGTGGTCATCCTCAAGTCAGACAATCCACACTCGGGATTCTGTGTTAGCCAGCAACCTAGGCCTCAGGAAGACGGTGTCTGCCCGTTCGGACACACCGCGGCTGGCAAATGCGGAGGATGATCTTTTGATGGGTTTCGAGGAGCTCAAAAGAGCAGTTAGAAACGCAGACGGTGGGTATCTTGATACTTTTTGCTGCTCCTTGTTAAAGATTTGTTGTCTCGTTTAGACATAAAGACAATATCACTCTCCATCCTTTTGTCACCGTTCTTCGCGATACTCCGCTCCTCCTTGTCTACAGGACCTATCACCTCTGCAGCGCTCTCCGCATTGCACTCTTTCTTTGTCTGCGGAATCATATCAGTTGGCTCTCCTTCAATCGATGTGGCTCTTACGGAACTCAGCTCGGCAGTGTCGCATTGCAAATTCGAAGCCAGCGACTCATCCGGTGACGAAGTTGTCTTGCTGCGTATTCTGACTTTGGTTGAAGACTGTATGTGCGGCGATGTCAACGACCTATTGGGTGACATTGAGGTGTGCGAGATGCTGGAGACTGTATTGACCATCTGTGCGCAGATGAGACTCAGCGGCAAGTCCTTATTTGCGGACACTTCCCTTGTACTTCATATTGATTCTAGGTTCTAGAAGCTCTGCGGCGTTCTGCTGAGTTGACTATGCACGCATTGGTGAGAGTGATTTTTTCTCGATTGCACCAACTGGATCCGGAAGAAGAAGAACACAAGTTGGTGCGACTCAGTGCCACCGGCGAATCAGATTCGCCTATTGCTCCATCTCTACAGAACGTGGAACGCATGGTTGACTACGATGTACTCAAAAGTCCAATGACGCGGATTCCCAACACTACAGAGGCACATAACACGACACGGCTAGCATGTACGTTTGATGTATAGCATTCATAAATTTCATATATTGATGCGCTCTCGTGCATTAGATGGTCTGCCATCGATAGTTGAGCTATTGCGAGTCATCATCAACATTCTTGACCCCAATGAACGCATCCACACTGATGCTACTCGCATTATCGCCTTGGGTATTCTCAATGCTGCTCTTGAAATATCTGGCCCTCGACTAGGCGAATTCAGTTCTCTCCGCGTGATGATTCTTGATCACGGCTGCAAGTATCTGTTCCAGCTTGCGCGGTCTGAGAATTCCTCTATTCTCCATCTAGCGTTGCGCACAATCGCCACAATGATGAATACAATGCGAAAACATCTCACACTTCAACAGGAGCTATTTCTTGCGTTCACTCTAGAAAGGCTTGGTCCAATCGCACTTTCCAAGCGTCTTCGTCCCGGAATGTCTAATGCGCCTCGGTCCGCGTCGTCAATCACAACATCCACAAATTCCGTGTCAGCCTCTGACAGTAGCGAGACATGGAGGCCGAACTCGTCTCATAAATCGTACGATCAGCCAGCTCACGGAGAGACTCGGGACCTACTTTTGGAGACCTTGAGTCAGATTTCTCGATACCCGAGTTTCATGGTGGATCTCTTCACGAACTACGATTGCGATGTCAATTCTGAGAATGTCTTTGAACGTGTTGTCGATCTTTTAACAAAGGTAAGTGCTTTCGAAGTTTCTTGGCGTTTACTGATTGCACGTCTCTCCTGTCAAAGGGTGTGTACTCGGATTACTACAGCGAGCTCGCGCAACAAGGCCCTAGAACGGCTCAGCATCTTTGTCTGGATACGTTGTTGACATCTGTGAATAACATGGCTGCGCGTGCTGATGGTGTCTGTATCTCTTTTCTCTCCTTATGGAAGCTAAACTAATGACCTTACTTAGCTTTGTACTTCGTGGCCATCTGTGAGTACTGCTAGCATGCAATGTATGCAAAATACTGATATGGGCTAGAGTTATATTTCATCCGAAGAACTGATGCACAGCAAATCCATGAAAGATTTGGTCTTGACCGGAGCTGCTCGTTTCAACGTAAAGCCAAAAACGGGTCTGGCTTTTCTGGAAGAGAGTAAGTTGATTTATCACGACTTGTCCGCGGATGTATCTCCGCCTCGCAGCCTTGCCATGTTCTTGAAGAACTGCACGAGAATCGACAAGAAGGTGCTTGGCGATTTCATTTCAAAGCCAGAAAATATCGATGTCTTGAGAGCTTTCATCAGCTTATTCGACTTTAAAGGAGTCAGTCTTTCAACATGACAAATAATTCCTTACTCGCCTTATACTCGTGCCTGTCATAGAAATCGATCGCGGACGCCTGCGCGAATTACTGGAAACTTTCCGACTTCCTGGGGAATCACAACAGATAGCTCGGATCACCGAGACATTTGCGCAGATCTATTTCGCTTCAGGGCCAGGTATTGGATCATCCTCCTCCTGCCGAAAATATCGCACTGAAACTGTTACAGCCGAAATTAAAAGTGAAGATGCTACCCATGTTCTGGCGTATTCGGTAATCATGCTGAATACTGATCAGCATAATCCTCAAATCCGAGTGAGTGTTTAAGCGCAAGCAGTCTTGCTATGTAGTTACTCATACCATTCACGGTCTAGAAACGAATGACAATCGAAGATTATACACGAAACCTAAGGGGCGTCAACGATCAATCAGATTTTCCATCTGAATATCTTGTGCGCTCGGTGTTCATACATTATGGTCAGCTACTGATTGCTCTACAGCAAGGATTGTTTGATTCGATTCGCGAGCGCGAAATCATCATGCCAGAGGAACATACTGGACAGCTGGGGTTCGAATTCGCTTGGAAAGAACTGCTCGTGCGATCGCGACGTTCGGGTGAGGAAGTTTTTCAATCCTCCATGAAATAACCATTGACCGATCACAGGAGAGCTTATGGTCTGCAACACATCCTTGTTCGACAAGGAGATGTTCAAGTCTGTTTGGAAACCAGTGATCTCCGCTATCACATATGCCTTCATGACTTTTGACGATGATTATATCATCGAACGCTCTATAACTGGCTTTAGGCAATGCGCGACATTAGCCGGGCACTTCGGCATGCCAGATGTCTTCGACTACGTTGTTGTCTCTCTGTCTCAGGCGACAGGCTTGCTATCCGACAGCCTACCGAACGAAGTGCCAATCTATCCCATCATCGAAGTCGACGGACAGGAACTAACAATCTCGACGTTGTCCGTCACATTTGGAGCCAACCTTAAAGGACAACTTGCGGCTGTAGTGTTATTCAAGATCGTAAACCACAATAGCAACGCAATCCGCGAAGGCTGGACACAAGTGAGTGACCATGTTTTTTTGATCACGATCTTTCTCACCGCGAAGCAGATATTTGAAATGTTCGAGAATCTATTCATTCATTCTCTACTTCCGACACGAATGCTTCAGATGGAAGACTTTCTCGGCGGAGTTTCGATGATACCGCTCAGAGGAAGTAACAACCAATCGCATCGATCCCCAGCGAGGAGTGATGGTCTACTGTCGGCTTTGTCATCGTACTTGATGACACCATACAGTTCCTACCAGGACCAAATACCATCAGCCAGTGAATTTAACAAGGAAAACACGCTTTGCGCTATTGACTGTATTACGACCTGTCAATTGGACGAACTATATGCACAGATTATGTCAGTCAGTCATCGCTTATTGTTGCTTCTTGGAAATTGAATGTTTTCTAGGCATCTTGACGTCGAAGTCCTAGTAGCGGCCGTTCGCGCATTGGAAGCTTTGGCGTATGATCGCACGGTAGCAAGGCTACAGCAAGAGCCTGATGACGTAGCGAACTCAGATAATGCTGCTTTGTCTTCACCTGAAGGATACAGCCGGTCGCTGCCTTACGATCCTGCATCTGTGTTTCTACTCAAGACCATGATCAGCATCGTCTGTCAGACCCCTCAGCACATTGACGAACTTTGGTACGTAGCTAGCAACTGTGAATCCCCTCGTTCCTTATATATTTTCAGGCCAATCGTGTTCGAGCATCTGAGGCTTGTACTCTCGGCTTCAACCCAATACAGTATACTTTTAATCGAACGAGCCGTCGTTTCATTGTTGCGTCTTTGCCAAATTCTGGCTACCAAGGTGCGTGATGCTTCCGAGGGTTGCTAGTAATATCTAACTTTTTGGTAAAGCCGTCGCTGCGCGACCAGATCTATATCTCGTTCGATCTCTTAAGCGGGCTACCCGCAAGTGTAGCCAATTTAGTTGCAGAACAAGTTATATCCGGCCTTGCTTTGATCGTTCAAAAGCACAGGGACGTCGTGAGGTCAGTGGTTCCATTATTCACATTGGCACAATGCCGTAATTTATATACCAGGTCACAAACTGAGTGGAATATAGTCTTCGCCCTGGTTCGGGCAACAATCGCTCATCTCGAGGCTGCTCGGACATCGTTTGACCTCATCAATAACCTAATTGGGCAAGGACCGGAACAGGGTCTCACCTCTGACAACATTCCCGGTCTAGTTGCCGTATTGGACGACTTTGCTTCAGCAAGAGATGCCGTGGTTGAAGTTTCTCAAAACCACTCGAAGCGACGACCATCGTCGGACTTCGCAAGGTAGCGAATGTTGCCCACATGGTGTAACTGCTTAGTACTAATAAGGTCATACAGTTCCCCTATTATTGATCGCGGAGTAAAAGCTGTCAACCTTCTGTTTGACATCATAACAAAACTACCAACGTTGCCTGAGGCATCAAGCGGAGCGATGCCTAAATGTACACATTTCTCACTATGATTACTCTACGCATCTCACGTAGTCTTTCTAGGTTGGCATCATTTGGCTTTGCCGGTGCTCATATCACTAGCTCGACAGTCTACAAATGCTTCTCACGAAGTTAGAAGTGCGGCCTTCTCTCAACTTTCACGTGCTATACTTGGCCCTTTCGTGGTACCGATCGACAACGAAGTCGACGAGCTATTCGATCAAGTGTTGTTCCCCCTAATCGATGAACTGCTCAAAGCTTCTTTCAATCCGGAAGTAGCAGAGACACGCTTGCGCGCAGTATTACTTCTCTTCAAGGCATTCACACGTTTCAAGATCCGCGAGGTCGAGATGAGTGACAGATCGGAAATTCGTTTGTGGTTGCGGATANTAGACCTCGCCGATCGGCTCTTGTCCTTAGACAGAACAGATCAAACGGTGCGTCACTGCGTGTTTGGTTCGTTGAAGATTCATATTTATAACATTGGCTAGTTTGAAATTGTACCTGAGTCGCTCAAGAATGTGGTTCTAGTTATGAATGCAGCCGCAATGCTCGTACCGCCACCGGCATCCGAGGATACAAGAAGAGATGACCAGAAAGTTCTCTGGAATAGTACCCATGAACGCATGGAACACTTCTTGCCTGGTTTTCTCAATGATGTCCTTCCCTCAACTGCATCGCTGATCTGTTCATCCGCTGCGGATGGTACAGAAAGCGAATCTCACGTGTATAATCCCGTTGCGAATGGCCCTCGTCGCGTCGTCCTCCTGCCCCCTCAATACTCTCCACCCCTCGTCCTCGACCCTAGCTCAGCTTGTTCTCAACCCTCATACACCGATCATGCATAACTTATCAATTCCTGCTTTCGGACGCGCAGGTCGTGAGGTCCGATGCCTCGCCATGAAGCAACAAACTCAAGAGACCGCTTGTTGTATTGGACAGTGGGCTCGCGATGTGGAGCAGCGCAAGTCTGTCCGGCTTCATTAAACACCTTGGTCCATGTACACGTATATCAAAACGCTTTAGATCCTATATTCTACCTCCGTTTGCGTCGCGAACTGGGATTCGCACGTACACCGGACGCCGGAAGGGCGTCTTATTGCCTTTGCGTGCGTGTTCCTTCTCCATCGCGTCCAGCCTGGTAAAAGGTAGAATCGTCCTTTGAGAGCAGGGAAGAAATTCAACAAGACATACATCTTCTTCAAGCCCTGGGGACTACCATGTATCTTCCATGCAATTTGCTCCACTTCCCGCGCATTGTACAGGTGCATTTCGCGCTCATTTTTACTTGTCTGGAACGTGAACGACAGGCTCGCGAGATGAGTAGGTTTGAGCTGTGGCTGGGATTAGACCGTTCATCAAGTTTAAGGGATTAACAAGTATGCCTTGTAGCTGTCTAGCGCGTACGTCTTGCATATCTGTCAATCGCCAGCGAAGATCAGCGACGCGCAAGACAAAGTGCAGAGAAAACGTACAGTCGTCGTTGGCAACAGCTCTGACTTCCAAGATGAAGGAACACTCGAAGACCTTTCCCCATTGTCGCGTTGAAGCACCCTTTGCATCTGCATCTGAGCCTGGGCCGGGACACTCAGCTGCCCCTCAGACGCAAGCTGTTGCTCTCTCAGAACCACATTCTCCTTCCGCAGCCCGGCGCCCTCCACAGAAACAGACGAACCCGCAACACCCGGTCCTTCGCCCGCCATCGCGCCCTTCTTCGCCCACGGCAGCTCCATCTGTCGCATTGGCTTCCTATCCCGCTGCGGCGCCTTCCCTTTCCCCTTCGTAGAGCCCTTCACTTTCTTAGCTTCCGTCTGCGGACACTCAGTAAACGCGTCGCTCCACAGTCTCTTCTGCTGCAGCACCTGCGAGGCGGTCGGTGCAGATAGGATGCTCGCACTGTCCTGGATTGCTCTAGACTGGGCGGGCGCGAACGTGGTGGCTGCAGGAGGCATCTGGGAAGATGCGACATTGGGCTGGGTCGGTATGTTGGGCTGGGTCGGTATGGGATGCTGGATGTGGGCTACGCTCTCAGGATATAAAGCCGCATCAAATGGTACGGACGCGGCGTCCGCTTTGTCCTGAGCAGTAGGCTGGGCGGAGGCGGACGACGCAGCCGCAGGAGGCGCGTGCGAAGGGAGGGCATTCAGCTGCACCGATGGGAGTAGTGGGGTGGGAACTGGGGGCGAAGGCGTGTTGGATGGACGTCCGAGGGCTGCTATTCTTGGGCTGCGTCTCAGCGGGGTTGGTGGCGACGACATAATGATATTGGGTCATGACGACGCGTCGTTATATGTGCTCTGATTCAGGGGATGCTGTATGAGCATGAGACGGGGCTGCATCCTGGATGTGACGGATCAGATTTTGTGGGGTTCTGATGTCTAGAGAGAGCCAGAAAGCCAGAGAGCCAGAGACGTACCCTGAGGTCGGTGACCATATGGATCAGATTATTACTTAGATGACTCTGACTTAACTATTCCGGACCGAGATTAATTGTCTCATAGTGCGCAGTGCTTCCGAGACGACCCGTGATCCGTCTACTGTTACGGCAGTAAAGCCTTGGGGAAGCTGTCGTCGTCGCGAAAGCGAGGCAATGGAGGGCAATGGGGATGGTCGGCGTTGAAGCGTCGATATGGACGACGGAGAAAATCTGATTCCGTACCGTGTGGTGATTAGCGCACGGCACCGAGGATGCGCACTGATGTGCCTCCGTATCGATGCATTGTGGCGGTACAGTGCTTCACGATATCAACAAACATCCATAACCCTCCGAGTTGGATGATCGACGTTGATCAGCGCTTCAGCATGACCTCATACGGGCTGCTCCGTTATCTGACCAAAACAACTATTGCGGTCTTCTAATATTACTTAGTCCGTTGTAATGGGCATGTTTCATCATGTCATATTCTATCAAAAAGCTATCAATACATGGCGTGTCCCAAGAAATACATAAGAGGTTACCAGGCTATAGCTTTTCCTTTTCACATCCCCGGAATGCAGCTGTAGGGCACATGGACCAGAAGGGCTTATCTGGAAAATTCATGAGATGGAAGTAATTAGAGTCCAATAAGGAGGCGAGTAGAGTTCAACAAATAATGCGCTCACAAAGTTCAATAAACGCGCACAGGCGTCACATGCGCATGCTCCAGCGCATTCTGAGGTTCGCTGCCACAGCCACATCAGCCACAAACCCTTTTAGCCATATAGTCTGCGAAGAGACGGATCAGAAGACATCAGAAAGTCGTTGGACGGGACTTTGAGCTCACCGAGTCGGTTCGCCGTCATCGTCGTCGACGGCAGTCTGCGACGGAGGAAAGTTCGGCCATGCATATGTACGTCAGCGCGATCAGATTGGGTACGGCCGAGGTCCGGGTGCTTGCCAAGGTACGGGTACCCACATGGACAAGGCACCTCCATGCAACATTTCGACGACTGGTTCGTTCAAGGTTCGTTGCTGGTTCGCCTCGGTGTCGCAATGCGGATGCCCGGCAGAAGCCGGCAGAAGATCGGGGTGCACGGCAGATCCGACTTCATCCTTGAATTAATTTTATCGTGATCCGTTGCGCAGGTCAGCCGCTGCGCTCTCCCTGGAGCCTCGAGCCTCACCCCTCATACCCTGCTCAGACTATCCATTCCACTCATATGCACTACTGATGTCCAGACGATATGCTCGTAATACACAGGTATATGTTTGTTCATTATCTGGCCACAACGATAGGAATCCGACAGAAATCCATACAGGCTGCAACTTGTGTCTTCTTTCCGAGACCATACAACATGCACGAGAACCATTATAATTTCTCATCGTAATTCGGGTCAAACTGGATATACTTCTTCGGCCGGTTGAACCAAGCCTCACTGGACAGTCATCAGAAGTCAGCATCAACTGAAGGCATGACATAGCTAAGACTAAACATGGCAGAATGTAATGACTCACGCTTCACATTTGTCGCACCGGGGCTCCGTCTTGTAGAATCCGGTATCATCCTCTTTGACACCTCCACCACAATCGCGGCAGCGTTTGACCTTCTTCCAGCTCGGACGAAGAAATGGTTTTTTGGGACGCTTAACCTTCCATTCTGCTTCTTTCTTCTTCAGCCTGTCAACATCATGAATAAACTTTGAAGTGCTTGAAGAGCATTACAGCGAAAGAAACATACATCTCTTCAAACCCGTCAGGCCCGCCATACTTCTGCCATGCAGCATGTTCCACTTCGACGGCCTTGTAGAGGTGCATCGGATATCCTTCCCTGTTTCCATCAACTACGAAGCTGAGAGGCTTGAGATCTTTGTGGGTCAACTTAATATGAACAAGATTAGAATATTTCCCGGATAATATGTGATCCTGCCATGCTCTGTAAACGCACCTTGTACCAGTCTTTCGCGAGTCCTTTGCTGATCTGCATTCAGAATCAATATCAACGCGAAAAATATGAGATGCGCAGAACATGAGATGCGAAGAACAACATACCGTCATGTCTGGTGAAAGCTTAGACGGTGGCCAAGTAGAGGGATTAATCTCCTCCTGAGCCTCAGGCCTCGCCCGCCCCTTCCCCTTACTGCCCGTTGCTGCCGCACGGCGTTTCTTTGTCTGTGGCTTCTCGTTCTCACTTTCGCTGGTCTTGGCATCGCGTGCGCGTTTCTTGCCTTTGGGCGCGTCGGGAGTCTGTATATCGACAGCTGGACCTGCAGCCGATGCTTCTGCGGGACGCGGAGTCGAGGGCGCAGGACCCGTGGGATGTTGCTTTGAGCCAGTCTGTGCCGCTGAGAATGAAATTCGAAGGGGCCGCGACATGGTGAGATCGAGAACGTGCGGGGGTTGTGAGTGGCTGGAGGGATAAGAGCTCCGTACTTTCGTCGCTATAAGCAGGACTACATAGAAGCATGTGTTATCGGTGCTACTTCGCCTTCTCGAGCGCGCACGCTTACTCAGCGCAAAGACGGGGTCAGCGCATATCTCGTGCAGTTGGAATACTAGTATTGCAGCTTCGGCGGTGGCGGTGGCGGTGGTGAAGAAGTCTTGAAAGGAGGCTCGAGAAGGGCACTGCTGCACGCTTCTGGCTCGCATGACCCTCACGCGACATGCTTCACCGAATAGTTCACATATGAAATTGCTTCGATTTCAAGATCTGCATGCAGCGGAGGGTGGGGCAGCGCACATGAAAGATGAGTACGAGGGTATCTTCCATCAGAAACATGGCACTCACCTCCATGTGCAGCATTTCGGAAGCTTCATGCCGAGTTCACACCACGTGCAAAGGGCTAACTTTGCGCCTCTTTGAGCTCGTCGTCGTCGTCGTTGCGGAGAGAGATGACACGTCGATCTCACGTTGGGACAATTTGCATCCGTGTCGCCGAGGACTTGGAGCAAGGCCGGATCGATGATCGATGTATTGTGTGAGATCTTGGTTTTGATCGGATCAGATGTCACATCTCCGCCGGCCTCTGCCGATTGTCGTCACCACAACGACCAGCAGCGACCCCAGATTTACAGATTTTTGTTGAAGGCTGGAAGTTCATCATCATCATGCAGAATGGCCATGGAGCACGCGATTGTTGGGATGTCACTCTACCAACTAACCATAGGCCACCTCATGATCAATTAGCGATCATGCTGTCGTGACTCGTCTGCGACTGAAGCTTCATGCATTCATGTCGTGTTATCGGAGCTGAGTTTTATGTCACTGTCTTCCCCGAGAAATATCGCTCAAAAGCATCGATTCAGAGCAGCTGAAGCTATGAGTACGTGTACAGATCACATGCGATTCCAAAACAAAAGTCCTTAGTAAATCGTCCATCCATCCAGATTCCGTTTCCATTTATGTTCGCCCTGTGGCCCCTTCCAATCTCCATGGTCCTACTTGCTCCCGACGCCCTGCATTCTCACCCACTGCGAGAAGAGCTCAGTGAGAAGAAAGCGATTGCAATCTAAATTGCTCACCTTTCTCCCAGACCTCTCCGCTCCTGTCCGTCCCTTCTTTCTTTCACTGGACGAAAAGCGTTAGATTCGATAACAACCAAGTCTTGCAATTATCACGTACTTTATCTCCTTCTTCAGAGCAAAGACCAACATCTCGACGANGTGAGGTTTGCCACGGCGTCGAACGGTGAATCTCCGCCACTTGGGGCAACGGAACACGCCCCTGCGGTGATTCCGTTCATGCTTGTTCCTCATCAAGTCGAGCCTGTCGAAGCGATTCACGGTTAGAGTGTCTGTCTGATATGCAGAGAAAAATTTTGGACGTACGCTCGCGCGAACCCTTTGGGACCACCATACTTCTGCCACGCCCGATACTCGACTTCGCGCGCCTTGTACAAGTGCATCGTGCCGTCTTTCCTGGGCACAGGGTCGAAGTCGAGCTCCTCAATCTCGGACTTGGATAGCTGTAAAAGGCCCATCAGTGCAGCGTGATTTGGAGGAGATGGGAGACGAACGACGTACATGGTAACAGGCCATTGCCCATGTTTTGTTAATCTATATATATGCATGTGATGAAGTTAGCGTTGTGCTTGTGAACGAAACGAGGCAACGCACCGTAGTTGTTGGTAGAAGGTCTGATTCTCCCCAAGTCGCAGGGTCGCGCTCCGCATTCTCATCCTCCACCAGACTAGTCTGCACCATTGGCTTGTTATCTTTTGCTACAGCTCTCTTTCTCTTCAGAGTCGCTCCCTCAACTATCTCAGGACTAATGCGATCAAAGCACAACTTCGTCTGCTTCAGCGGCACTCTGTCCTTAGGCAGTGCTGGTCTCTTAAACAGCTCGTCTTTCAGTCCCAGTCCTTTCGTGATGCCGCCCAACAACTGGGTCTGCGTCAACGATCCCTGATCCCCCGAGTCCGCGTCAGAGTAGTCATCCTCCCGCAAGAGCTCTAAGGAGAAGTCAGGTGGAGGTGGGACCGTGGACGCGTGCTCGTCGTTCTCAGAGTGCGCAGTGGTTGCAGCTGACCGTTGCATTGGGACGACAGATTGGTTGCCTTTAGGGCCGAGCTCGCAGCGAGACGCCACAATGTCTGAGTTTCCCGTAGAAATAAACATGCTGTATAGAGTTCAAAGTCCAATTCGTAGCGTAGGCTGTGTGCTGTTCGTTGTCGTGGCTGGAAGTGGGGGGAAAGAGAGAAACGAACCGCGTACGCAGGGAATTTATACGTCGCTGTGAGGCTGTGCCTTCCAGAAGACTCCATGTGTTCCCACACCCACGATGGGCTATAGAGTCCGAAGAGAGGCATCAGCGCAGTTCGAGAGTCGTTGTCAGGAACAGCGAGCGAGGAGTCGACGTTGAAGATGGAGAGCGCCCGAACGTTGGACGCGTCGACGGCAAAGGAAAGTGCTGCATCGCGGAGATCTGATGGAGCGATTGTCGATCGAGGCGAGCTTCGTGGTGGTGTCAATCGATGACGATGGGTCGACAGGCGTCCATAACGGTACACAAGTACTCGTACGGATGCATGACGTATCGCGGGAAAGACAAATCTTCATATGTAGAATACCGGGCATTGGGGTGCAGTTCACATACAGCTATGACTACACAATTTAATTTAATTTTTGTTCAGATACTGTCCTACAAGCTGAATTCAAAGATTCCCATGATGCACTGTTGCCTTATCGAGGGCTGCATGGTTAGAGATGGTGGGGATTTAGATTTACAATGGAGTCCCTAGCCCACTGGGAGGCGGAGGCATTATGATCGTAAATTGGAGATTATATTCACTAACAAAAGGTCAGCCCACTTGCATCGTACAGAAGGCAGAGTCCAAATCAAAGATTGGAGAATGACGAGACGTACTTTAGGCTTAGGCACAGCCTTTCTTTGGAAATTGGACCCTCCATAGTTTGGGCCATCTCTACTCTCCAGCGTGGGCGCCTGAACGGCCTCCTAGAGCCTTTGCGCTTCTTATGCTTTTCTTCCATTGCATCCAACCTACGGGCAGTGAACCGGTGAATACTGACATCGACAGGTCTCCAAAGCAATGGTAAACGTACATCGCTTCGAAAGCATCCAGTCCACCATGCTTCTTCCAAGCAATAAGCTCGATGTCAACTGCTTTGTACAGATGCATCGGCCATTCTTCGCCATTCTTCTTGCGCGTTGCTTTGATGGGCTCGAGCACGACAAGCTCTTCCTTTTTCAACTTCAGGAAGGTCCGTTGAACATGCGGACTGGAGGACAACATAAAAGGAGGGAGAACAACCTTATAACAATCCAGAGCGAGCTGTTTAGATATCTAGGAACAATCCATAAGTCACAAGGTAGGAAGATGGACATGAATTGAACGAACCGTCGTTGTGTCGAGACGCTGAGATGGCGGCCATGTGGAGGGATCGGTCGCCAGAGATACATCTGCCTGGGTCGCCTTCGTCTTCCGCACTTTCTTCGATGATGCCTGTTTGTCTTCCGTATCATCTGCGTCGTCAGGATTTGGCTGCATCTGGCGATACCATTTCATTCCTTGAGATCCACTGGCCTGCGAAATTGGGACAGCACCTGTAGATGCTGTCCTGACACTCCTTTCTCTTTCCCCATGTTTCACCTTTGTCTTTGTCTTGGGCGTTGGACTAGGGAGCCGAGGGCTTCCTGTTCATAGGTTCGGAGGTTGCCGAGGCTTAGTCAGCATGTCCTTAGATAGAGTCTGCCTCCTGTATGTAGTCGGCATCCTGCTATCACCTTGGGTTCTGCTCCTGCCCTTGGGCCACTCCATCTTGGTGATGAGAGTGTGATGCGACCCACTTCAGCTTTGGGTTGAGTCAGCTCTGTCTTTTCTGGCATTTTTTCTGGCCTTTTCCTGCTTTTTCGTGGTTTTTCGTATCTCGTGCCTCGTGTCCCGTTCTCGTGCCCCGTGTTGCCCCCGTTTCTTGTCTCTTCACGTGCCCCAAGTGTTTCTCGTGCTCAAGTGTTCAAGTGTCCTCGTCAATCGACCCCGCGCTCGTATTTCGACGCTCGTATTTCGAGCTCGCATGCCGTTTTCGCACGGTCGCACCGCGCGCAGCCAAAGCTGCTTGGAGAGCGGCAGCAAGAGCAGCACCCCCACTGCCCACAACCACGAACATCGGGCACCCGCTCGTTGCCACCGCAGCCCCATTCGACATGCATCCNGCCCTCGTCAACACGCCATCTGCATCAGCTGTGCGGGAATCCCCCACGACCACACAGCAACTGCGCGTTAGCCACGAGGCAGACGTGACTCGCGCGCCTCGTGCAGCGTCCCCCGCGCATCTCCCCGTCGAGACCACGCTCGCTCACGAGCCAGCAAATGCTGATGCGCCAGCAGCCATACCTGTTGCCATAGCAACGCCCCACCTGCGTGCAGCCCGCGTGCTCGACTCGTGCCCCGAGCAGTCAGACTCCCCAGCCGCATTGACCACGCCTACCAGCACGTCGAGCGACGTTTCTGCCAACTCTCCGCAGCAATTGCGTGTCAGCAACCACACAGACACGGTTACCACACCGCAGAGCACCTTCCCCATGCTATCCGCCTCAGCAACGACAGCAGCCGCAGCAGTCGCGGTTCTTGCGGCTGCTATCGACATTCTGGGCCCCCCGACCGTCTTCCTCGTGTGCCCCACGCACTCATCCTGTTGCGCCGAGGATTTTGGCCACGAACTCGACACGCGCGCACTGCGCACCTGCCCCGCCACTTCGATTGAGGACATCGACGAGGAACTCCTCGTGAATATCATCGAGGACGCCCAGAACCAGATGCGAATAGACGTGCGATGCGAGGTTCGAGTCAAGGCTCTGGAGG
>SFCI01000016.1:13894-62959 GCA_004681135.1 Hericium alpestre | reverse complement strand
TGCTCGACAGCTCGTCCGAGATCGTCGTGCGCGCTTGGCGCCGCCGCAGCGCGCGTGCTCCTTCCAGATGCACGTGAACTCCGCCGCGGCGTTCTCCTGGATCACAGCTTGGATGTCGCGCACGTAGGATTCGTAGAACGGGCTTGGTTTGCCGTCTTTGAAGATCATGAGGTCTGTGTATTCTCCGTTGGAGAGCGCGAGGCCGGCGAGCACTTCGAGGGAGGAGCTTGTTACGCCGCCTGTGAATGTCATGTTAGACGTATTGTTCATGATCAGGAAGGACAGACTTAGACGTACCTTTGTTTGCGCTCGAGTCCTTGAAGAGCACGACCCTGCGCTTCTCGAGGTAGAGCCGCGCCTGCTGCGTCAGGAACAAGTTTGCGCCCTCGACGATGTACTTGAAGTGCGGCTTGCCCTCCGTATCAACGAGGGCCGCAACATTCGAGATGTTGACAGCCTCAGGACTGCATAGTTGGCTCTGTCGGCACGCTGATGGGTGAAGCCGGCGTGAGACACGTACCGTCCACCACACGGCACAAGTAGGTCCGCCTTGAACCGCAAATGCGCGCCATTGCGGAAGTCTGTCCCGTCGAGCACGACCTCGCCCGCTGAACCCCCATCAGTCCGCATCCTCCTCACAAAGACAAGACAACTCACAAGGCAGCTTGACGTCCTGATCCTCGACGCGCACGAGGTACCCGTCCTTGCTGAGCTTCGACAGGTCAAAGCTCGACACCATCTTCCGGAGTTTCGCGAGGCGCACGAGCTCCTCGCGGTTGAGCCCGCCGGGTCCGCGAGTACGCCGCTGCCGTCGATGACCGCGACCGTCTTGTCCGAGCTGAGCAGGATCTCATCTAATATACCACGATCAGCACATCCCACCACAGAGCCACCCAGCACTCACTCGATCCCAGATCGCCATCTGCAAACGTATCAGCAACGGAACGCGTGATACGGGAGGAGAGGGAGACACCCACCAGGCCCGCCGGTCTGCACCTTCGTGATGTCCTTCTCGCGCAGGCCGAGCTGCTTGTAGAGGCCAAGCACGTACTGCCGGATCGACAGCGACGTCATCCCGTACNGGTCGTGCGGCACGCCGCCGAGCGTCTCCGCGCTCTTCCCCGTCGTGAACGACTTCCACCACCCGTCCGCGCCGCGCTCCCGCGCGTGCACTGCGTCCGCCTCCCTAGTCAGCAAGCGTCACAGTACGGGCCGTGGAAAGGCGTACGTGCTGCCCAGTCCATCATGTCGGCGGTACCCTCTGCATTGACGGGGTACGTGAGTGACATGTTAGTCCAGCGTGGTGACGGACGCACCGTCGGGACCGAAGAACAGGATCTCGGGCTTGCCGTACAGATCGACGAGCCGCTCCTTGATGCCGGGGCTCTGGCCCGGAATGAGCAGATCGAGGATGGACTGCGTGGGGCGGCGCGGGTATGATGTCAGTGTGTTGCCATGGAAAACGGGCGGGGGCAGTAACGTACGTCGACGTATTTCTCAAAGGACAACCGAGGGGACGCGTTCAGCCTGCATTCGATGTGACGTTAATCAACAAGGATAAAATAAAGAATGACAGAGGACTGACGATGGCAATATAGTCCCCTTCGCGCCACCCTCGGGGATATCCTTGTTCTTCAGCGACTGTGTAGACGCGAGAGCATAGTTCTCGTCGAACAACTGGCGCTGGTTAATTGAGTAGTTCCTACGAACACGTCAGGGACGCGCGAGGAGCAGAAGAGCGAAGCAGGTCTGACTCCTTGTTGCGCGAGCGCACAATCCGGATTCCACCGCGCGCGACGTCACGGAAGCGGATGTGGAACCCACGGAACTCGTTGCCTGCATCCCCGCAATGCTTGTCAGTCATGAAGCATGCAACAAGCCGGTCTGCATGACGCACCGATCACGAAGAACAGCCCGAACGGCTTGACAGGATATTCGATCTCAGGCAGGAAATCAGGCGCGAGGCGGAAGGACAGCGCGACCTTCGTCGGCTGGTAGAAATTCGTCTTGAGGACGTGCCTATGCAGCCACGTTAGTGCCGGACGCAAACGAAGAAGAGAACGAGAGACGCACTTGTTGAAGATCAAGAAGCTCTCAAGCACCTGCGCCTCGTG
Source organism: Hericium alpestre (assembly GCA_004681135.1). NCBI lineage: Eukaryota > Fungi > Basidiomycota > Agaricomycetes > Russulales > Hericiaceae > Hericium > Hericium alpestre. The sequence continues at coordinate 60,845 of SFCI01000016.1, read as the reverse complement.
CTTGTTCGGCACGGTGCGGCGGATGCGGTCGTAGAGCTCCTGGTCCGTGAGCGGCTGCTCCGTCTGCAAGCGCTGATACGAGAGAGTCGGCCTAGAGAACATGGTAAAGAGCACACCCGATGATGGCGGTCCGAGACGTCAGAGCTTTGTGAAAGTGAAAGACGATGACAACATACATCAAGCGCTGCGCATCGTCCTGCGGATAATGCACCATCGCGAAGTTGACATACAGCATCCGGATCTGCCCGCAACGAATAAGCACCACCCTAACACACCAACAGGAAAGAAAACGCACAAGCTCCGGATGCGCCTCGATGACGCGCTGCACGCTCTCGCGCGTGAACGTCTCCTCGCGGAAGCGGCGCTTGATGTCGTTCAGCACCTCTGCGTGCGCGGGGTTCGTCTCGTCGAGCGTATTCTTCAGCGCGAGGTATGCCGGGCCGAGCCGGTTGCAGAAATGTTGCGCGAAAATCCAGCCAGAGTCTGGCATGCATTGAACGCGTCAGACAGAAAGGTGGAGGATGGGGAAAGAAACGACGTACAGGCGTAGGCTGCGTCCTGCACGGCGTGGCCTGCACTGCCGTCTGCGGTGCTGAAGAACGGGTTGTCCGGTAGACAGTAGAGAAGCGAAACTTCTTTCATGACCTGTGCCCGATGCAAACGCGGTTAAGAATGGTACGAGAGTGTGTGTGCAGAGTATTACCTGGAAGATCGAGTGCTCGATTGGCGGCGCGTCGGGCGCAAGTGAAAGGGGAAGGGGTCGCAGGTAGAGCGAGACAATGGTGATACCATTGGAGAATTGCTCTGCGTGGAGTGAGATAGGAAGGACGGACTAAAGGGAAATCGCGCGCTTACCGACATATTTGCGGGTGGAATAGAGAGAGTAATAGTGGTAGAGGTTGGACAAAGCACTACACGCACAAGAATCCGTGAATTCCGTGGTTTTCTAAGGAAACAAGCAGCAAACCTGAAAAAGTGGCTCGTCGTGCCCATCTTATACCCAATCACCATCCTGCGCTCGCGCGTCCCCTCGACCTCAAATACCTCAATGACAGGCCCATGGCGCTCCTCGGCGCCCCGGATGATGCGCTGGTACACCTCGAGCGTGTTCTCGCTCGCCTTCTCGAGGAACACGGGGTCCGAGACCGTGCGGATGTCGGTCTTGCCGGAGGCGGAGGGTGCGGGGCGCGGGGGGAACGAACACTTGGAGACGAAGTAGCAGCGGAGCTGCTGCTCCGCCGTCGCGGAGATGGAGCCTGTGGAGCGGAAGGTCTCGAGGCGGTAGCAGTTCTCGGGCGTCGCGCCGTCGAGGAACATCGTGTCGATCCTGATAGGCGGCACGACATGAGCACGCTAGAAGGGAGAGCAAGATGAGAAACGCACCGCGTCTCGCAGGTCGCGCCAGGCCCGGTGGTGGTCGTGAGACCGGGCTGGGAGGTGTGGATGAACGTCGCGCCCTTCTTCTTATCGATGCGCTCGAGGTCGATGAGGAGCTGCGAGGGATCGTGCTTCGTGTAGGCGAGGACCTTTGCGCCGAACAGCGCAAGGATGTGGTCGGAGATGACCTCGGGCGACTCGTTGCGGAAGTAGGTGTCGTCGATCCCCAGATGCATGTAGAACCACGCGACTTCGTTGGGCACGAGCTCGCGAGGGATGAAGCCCTGCGAATGAACGTGTTAGCGGCGGAATGAGATCTGGGAAACCAGTAGAACAGTAAATTCCAAATCATGTTCATTTTCACGTCGCCGTCAAGCCCAAGCTCATGCGCGACTTGTGAGCACCAACGCAGAGCTCAAACCAAGGTTGCAGCATTATGCAGAACTGTATAACGATCTGCTCTCTTCGCATCTGAAGACATGGAAGAGGAATTGCCATGAGAGCGAATGATGCGAATGCAAATTGATGGCAGGCACGGGCCGGACAGCGAACATAATAGACAGTCCTGAACTTCCTGAGACTCTCGCACATCTTACATGAACTCTGAGAGCTCATGCAAGACGCGCAGAGCCTCAAACCTCAAGACTTTCGGCATGCAGAGCAGCGGGGCACGCGAAACAGGCACCCGGCGGCTATTTTACCGATGACGACGAACGACTCACCTTGGCAGCTACAATGTTCTGCACCTTCGCGCGCTGCTCATCCTTTCCCGTGAACACGGGCGTTGTGTAGCCCGGGAGGTTCTTGATGCGATGCAGAGATGTGTCGCTGGCCGAGCGCGACGATGTGTCTGAGTTGTACGGGCCGTTGGGCTGTCCCGGCACCGCCAGATGGGCTTTGGCGGGGTCAGCGAGCGGGCTGGGCGCGTCTGAGATGGGCGTGGTGGACATGGTGGTGGACGATGGAAGAGATAGACAGGCTAGAGCGTATCGATCGTGGTTTTATGGTTGCCAGAGCGTGAGGTTAGCTCCGAGGTGTAGCTCAGCCTCAGCGCTGTCGCGTTTCCGTGCCCGAATTACGTTCCCCGCCCTGCCTCCGTCCGTCATCACCCTTGCCCCAGCCGACGCTCATGCGTTCATGCTCCCAAATACTCGATTCTAGGCCTGTGCAAACGTGAAGTCCCCCGCTTCCAACGTTCGTCCTCGCTACAGCACACGCAGGTGACTGGCGCTGCCGGCGCACCTGACCGACGCGTCCCAGACGTCACGGGCGGATCTGGGCCTTCCCACCTTGTTACCCCGCATTTTCGCGCCCTCGGCCAGCAACATCCGGGTGCAACGCCTCGGATGTCGCGTACTGTATGTTTCATCATTCTCTGGCTTTTTCTGCTTATTTTTATCGTGTCAAGCATCGCCGGCGCGGCTCAAGTTGCAAGCTTGTCAGTGCACGTGCATGCCGATGTTCTGACTTCTTGTGCACGGGTGCAGGTAAGTACCTCCCCGGCACAACCCAGGGATCTGCTTCTCAGAAACGTGAGCCATCCCAGAACGATCACTAACTTTGGCGGTGTCTTTCCGGACTCAGTGCTCGGCGCTTGCCAGCGGGTATGAAGGGCATCAAGAATCCTCTTCCGGATCCCGCTGGATCGTGATGTCGCGTTTTGTGGGGCTTCTTCGCGGTAGACCTGTGCACAGCTCTTTTGGAATCCTACTATCGCTATGTTTATGGCTGTGAGTCCTCGCGTTACCTGGATAGAAAGTTGCTAAACGTATACATTGTATGCCTCTTTCCGTGACTTATGATAAGATAGGTTCCTCGGCAGAATGGAGCTGGAGCAGAGCTCATGCGGATGATTCCATTGGTCAGCTCGACTTACGGGAGCACAGCAGCTACGATGAAAGCCCCTGGTGCGTTCAACGGCAATATCGAATGCCCACAATGTCTTTGTCTCTCCCGCGGAGATCTCTTCCTTTCTGTCTCTGTGAGAAGCGACATTTTCAAACGAGCACAGGTATGTTTCAACCCCCTGGACAGGTGTACACGAAGAAGCCAACTATGTCTCCTGTCTTCGAGGAACAAAAACGACTAAGCATCTTCTCACTCGCTGTCGACGAAAACGGTCTGAGCCTCGTCTCACGATCGATTCTTCCGTGAGTCACCCCGAACTTTATTGCACTCTGTTGATAGCCCTACGCACCCAGTCAGAAGCAATCATTACGAAACGCAGCGAGGAAGCACTCGGCCCTTCTGGACCCTAGGACAGCAGCTCTTAGGATGTGGACCCACGGTTACATCTTTGTGAGGTGTTTATAGGCCAGCCAAGCGTTTCAACACGGACAATAATGACATCAACGTCGCCCATAAAGCAATCCGGGTATCATCGCCCTACGGCACGAAGCGAACTGCTCTGAATCAAACGTCAAGATCATTGGTCAGTCAGCTCAATTCAATGTCATAGCCGGCTTTTGTGATCCCGACTCTGTGCAGCTAAGTTTACATCTCTCATACCGGGAGTACCTCGCTCCTTCATGGCTAATAATACGACCTAGGCACCACGCCCACCGCCTGCACGAACGCGACAACCAACAAGAATCGCCAGCCTTCCTTGGAGATCATCATAACATCAACTTCTGACCAATTCATCAGATCAGCAAATCATGATCATCGTGCCTACGTCCGCCCACGGTGGGCACTGCCTTCCCACTGGCATCCCTCTCCGTGTGGACGCTGTTTTCTCACTCACGCCCTCAGGGACACTCTGGCCTGATTCGCAAGTGGGCGCTGTTCCGCGCGGCACGATGAGATCGTCGGAAGGGCGCGATTATGGGCATCGCGATTGTTGTTCCGGTCTTCATGAGCACGTTTTCTGGTTCGTGGGCGTGACTGTTGTCTTGGTCGACTGAATGCTCGGCGGAGATTCCGGGATCAACTCTTTCCAAGAACCGAGGGCCATGATCTCTCGAGGTTGTCTCCACAGCACCCAATTGATATGTTTTCACAGCACGCAACCTGACTCTCTCGAGGATCAAGGTCGATTCGACTTGGTAGTGGGTTTTGACGTTGTTTCAGCCGTCCTGGGATGCGGGTGATTGTTTTTCTTTCAAGGTCGGAAATGCGAGGAACCGCTTCCGTATAGCAAGGGTTGATGCTATTATGCTTAACGCATGCGACGCCATCACCTGGGAGACTTGTATCCGCGTAGTCATGGATCCCGACTCGTCGTAGATCACGATTCTGACGGCCCAGGTGTATCACCGCTGTGCCATGTCGAGGTTTCCTCAGGCGAGGGCCGGTTTCCTTTCAAGCTTCAAGCTTTGCATGTCAAACGTGCAGGCGGTGCTCTTATTTGGATTGGAAGGTAGTCGACCAAAGTAGTAGGACTGCGTGATTGGCCGTAAGTAATCAAGAGATACTCTAGCTAACTTATGATTTACCGCCTTGAGGGTAACGGTGCATAGACGGAGGTAGATAGACGTAGGCAAATATACTTGGATCAAAGCAGGATGGTTGACGATTCTAGCGATCGTCACTTCGACGACGACGAAGTACTGAGACGATCGACGCTGACCGTCGACCAGGACGGCGTAGAAGGATGGCCGCCTTGCCGGCCCGACGGCGCGCCGATCAGATACGGCGCGCTCCTCCCATCTCTCCGTCGCTTTCAACGGCCAGCACCACGCCGCCACCTCATGCAATCCCTCATGCAATGAGAGCAATAGTCAGGAAACCCAACTTTCTTTGTCCTTTGCTCTGGTCGTTTGCAATGGAGGGGAATGGCCTGTCTGACTGAACGCGCCGGGAGCTATCGAACGGGCGCCCGCTATCTCGACCGCGTGCTGGGTACGTATCCTCTACGAAATTGCCCAGTTTATCGCTGACGGCTGTGCCTCTTTCTCTCATGTGTCTTCCGTCAGAACCTTCCGATACCCTTCTAGTGCCATGGCGCTGCAGCCAAAGGAAACCCGTGTTTTGCCCATCAGAGGAAATCGCAGCGTACGTTCGCCTCCTATGTGTATCGATTTCCGCCATGCTTTGTTATGCACCGTCCGCAAATTCGGGGTGGGCAGCCATAGCCTCCGCACCATGGTCCCCTTCTGATATTACAACGCGACGGCTGCACTGCAGGATCAATGAAAGGGTGTTCGTTATTGCTATCGATGCCTGCGCGAGTCAAGTGTGCTGATGCGCAGCGGCCGGGTAAGCGCGCCAGCTGGACGTGGGATGTCAAAGCTTCAGCTTCAGACCCAGGAGACGCCCATTCCGCAGAGCAGCCCCGAGGATGGGCAGGCCATTACGACAGCTTGGTTCTCGAGCGCCTGTCCTCTTAGACAGAAGCCCACCACCGGGTGGACCGTGCTGCCGGGATGCCTGCAGGGACGAGCTCTCGTATCGTGCCTTTTGTCTTTTTTTTTTCCTGAGTGCTTCGCGTTGGCAACGGCAACACAATTGTGCTCGATACGGCTCTCCTGGACTCAGGCTTTCCCTTCAGTGAGTAACGCCTGCAATGCAATATAAGGGATTGATTGTCATCTGATGTTCTGCAGGACATCCGTGTTATCGCTGGGCACAGCAGAAGCGCATTCGATTGAGCCTGGGCGCTCTAGTGATGTTGCCCAATGCGGCCAAAATTCTGGCGTTTACACCGTACGTGCTGCCTCGTGCAGAATTCACCCCCAAACTGCCATGCTCTGTGCTGGTTACACGAGGCTGGAACAATAGGAAAAGGATCAGATTGTGATGGATTGAGGTCAGTTGCCCGCCGTGTGCGCGGAGTGGCTCAGGTTGTCCGAGCTTCTGGCGGGTCAGATCCGATATCTCGATTTGGGCTCTGTTGTTCTGTCTGCAGCATGCTTTTCGCCTTGAGGCCTGCCCTGCTGGGTGGTGGATGGAGAGTATATATGACCAGGAATCTGTCTCCGTCCATGCCCCCGTCTCCCGCGTCTCCCGCGTCTCACTTACGACTCACTTCATCTCACGTCTCGCCTATACGACATGGAGCACGTACCCCACCTACCCACCCTCCAGGCCATCTACGCGCAGACGCATGTCTCCTATCGCGGAGACGACGATCATCTCTACTCCGGAGTCGGCGACCGCATCGTGAATGTCGAGTGCCACACATATCCGGAAGAAAATCACCAGCGACTGAGCCCATTGAGAGTGGCGTTGAGCACTTGGAACAGCCCTGTCGCTGTCCAGCTGCGAAGCCGTGCGATTATCGCCGCGTGCCAAAGGTATGACTCTATCGCAACTCAATGGCTCACGTTGATGAACGCGTCGAACGCCTCAGTCAACCCACTTCCGATCGCGTCGTGCTCCCGTCCGATCGCGCCGACATCGGCTCGGCGACCAGCATCAGAGTCTTAGACTCCACACTGGGTTTATGCGAGGTAGACCCGAGCGAATCGGCGGCGCTGATTGTGAGTGGCTCACCCCGTATTTGTGCTGTGTTTGATGTGCTGACCAACGTCGACCACGCATTTAGCGTTCCGAGGGCGTCCTGGTCGTCGGCGGCGACTCGTTCGACACGATCGTCAGCAAGTGCGGGCATATACAGCACGGCATCGAGTCGCGCATGCCCTACGAAATGTACACTACCGACCTCGACATGAGCAGCTCCGCCCCTACGGACGGCTCGTTCATGTTCGACCTGTCTCTGTTCAACGCAGAGATGTACTCCGGTGACGCTGTGGACCAAGTCATGCCAGGCGCACAGGCTCCCATCGCTGTCGATGCTGCCCGAGCTCTCCCACCTTTCGACCCTCCCTCAGGGAAGCTCGCCCTCGCCGAGCACTTCGCCCTTCCTCCGAGCGGAGCATATCCCGGGCACGATTGATTCGCCGATGGCTGGCCTTCAGGTAAGGGCGCTCTTTCACTTTCTGACAGCGACGCGCCTTACCTCTTTCCTCCCAGAATGCCTTCAACCAGCTTCGGACAGAGAGCTCGCCATGGGGCACCAACAGCTCGATATCCTCCTCGTCGCCGCCCTCCACGGGCAGGCAGTTCATCCACCTGGGAGAGATATCGCCCGCGCCTCCAGTGACCCCCGAGATCGAGTTCTTCGATTCTGAAAATGAGTTGCAGCCGAACACCGGCTGCGACTTCTGCGGCGCAACGTACGGTGCCATCTACCACAACACAGGGTGCAAGCAGCGCGCGGTGCCGCGTGCGTTGCCGGACGATGCGTATCCACAGGACGTGCGCTACCATGCGAGCACGGCGGAGTGGGTGTCGGGGTGAATCTGCGTGGATGTTATACATATATATCGATATCGCTGCAGGTCTATACAGCATTGGTCCCTGCAACAGCCTCGTATTTTGGAACATTATCTTACATCAGTTTCTTTGTATCATTAGTACTATACACAGCTTTGACATTGCATCGGGTGATTGCATTATGGTGGACGTGGTACAGTGTGCTAGTATACAATGTGGGGTGCGTACTTCCGGCGTAGATTGTCCGTCGCTCGTTATAAAAGAGGCTCTCGGCTGCTGGACAAACGGTTCAGATGGATATAGACGTCGGTCCCGAAGCCGTCCATCGAGATCAGCCGGATGTCGCCACCGAAGTATCGCGCGTACTGCAGCGAAATGTGAGCATGGTACGGAGAGTCTGAGCTGAGGACGGCGTACCAGTCGCGAGAGGGGAAGGCCGTAGCCAAAGCCGGCCATCGGGGCCTTGAAGTCGCTTGCCTGGAAGTCCTGATCGATGCCCTGCCCCTCCATCGTCGTATACATGTACGTCCAGATGAGCGGTATCGCGCTGCGCGGGATCCCGCCGCCCTCGTCCGAAATCTTGATCGTGATGTCCTCTTTGCCCTCGACGACGATGACCTTGATCGGCGGCAGCTTGTCCTCGTTGTCGCGCCCGTAGCGCTCGACGACGGCACGCAGCGAGTTCTTGAGCAGCTCGAAGCAGATATGCGAGAGGTGTCCTGGGACGTAGGCGAAGTGGAGGTCTTTGGGGCAGATGAGCTGTACCGGCGGGCCTTTGAACATCGCGTAGTGCTCTTCGCAGACGAAGCGCGCGTTCTCAATCGCCTCGTGGACGATGTCGTGGATGTTCTGGTTATGGTGCAAAGTGAGACATGGAGAAGATTCAGTTTTGAGTTTGGGACTTACCGCGCGAGTGCAGATAATACCGACATAGTCCGGATGAGGTTGTAGGGTGTTCAGTGCGATATCTGTTCTCCGATGAGCATGCGTTCCTAATTTGAGAACCAGGCAACTCACGTTGACCAATCAAGAACCGGATACCGATTCGTGACATGTAGAAGCGGTCCAGCCATGCCTGGATATCGAGACCAATGTGTCGGGCATTGCGGCTTCGTTTCCATTCGAGTACACCCTGCGCTACAGTCGTGACAGTGGGGTCGTGCCGCCTTTTGATCGCTTCTAACGTCTTGGTGAATCGCTTATTATAGTCGTGGACTTCTGGCGGCCAGTTTACTTCTGTGGGCCTGGCAAAATACCTGTTGAGCAGCGTCATGATTACCTCGATGTTTAGCGCATGTAATAATGATGTACTTGCCTCTTCTCCATGGGGATACGCAGCTTCAGGCGATTCTGGCCATTGCCGTTGCCGTTGGTATGACCGTGCAGGGCGTAATGCTCCCCCAGATTTTCCAGGGATGGGTTTGGCAGAGACTCGGGTAAGGGCAGATCGTCGTCCGGTCTGCTTAACAGTGCCGCACGAACGTTAGGAGCGACGTGTAGTGGCGGGAACGTTATGAGCTCCTAGATATGCCGTAGTGATGAGCACCAGCTCGCGTGACTCGAAACACAGGTGATGCATACTTCAAATGACTGAGCATACCACTCCTTGACCTTGTTGATAGACGGCATATGAGAAAGGCCATGTGGCAGTTCGTCCAGTTCCTTCACGCGATGAGCCAGGCGAACGGGGAGCTCCTCTGGAAACGAGTGCCATGTCAGAAGTGACTCGAGCCATCAGACGTTGCACACTCACCGCCTAGGAACATACTGGCTTTCAACAAAGTCCCGTGGCTAGGATTTTGTCCGAACAAGACCATCTGCTGCAGAGACACTAGATACGATGCGAGTCAATATCTGCGGCTTCAATAGACAGTCCGGAACTCACCTCCGGTCTGGGGAAACGACGCGAAATGGTGAATCCTATCCCAAAGCGCCGACGTGATTCTCCATCCCGCTGACATGGTGAAGCTAGGGAGTGAACGAGAGGGTTGAAAGAGAGATAGAAATGTGCAGCATGCAGGTGAAAGGCGATGTGCTGGTCGAGAGAATGAAGCAGCAGGCTGGCAGCTGTGATTTCCGCCCCGCGGGGTAGATATCACGTGTGGGGTAAATATCACGTGTGATACCGCCGAGAGCCGACTGGAACGCTAACTTCGTGGGGCTCGTCGGGTCTAGCAACAGAACTTGATGTTCTATTCTATTTGGCTTACTGGCTCTCAATAGCGAGGATTACCATGCGACGGACTCGGGAACAGTCGAATTGCTGCGTGCAAGTAGTACTGTAAGCGCCCCGTATCCGAGAGCTTGGTGACACATGGATTAGTCAGCAGGCCTGCTTTACTGGCCGAGGCGCGCGACTCCAATTCACCAATCCTTGCTCAGGTCCTTCAGGTCGGTTAGTCTTTTCTCTTTACTCTCGACTTATCTGAGTGATTTCGAACCTCTAGATTATCTNGATACCGCCCTTCATGCCCAGAGGTGAGAGTTCTACAAGCCATGAGGATGACAGACGGCGCTCTCGAGGTGACGGCAAGTCGGTAGCGCGCGAACGGGATTACGACCGAGAAGACGAGTCGAGAAAGCGAAGGAGAGTAGACGAGGGCGATAGACATGCAGGGGAGGATGAAGCCACGCGCAGGGAGAGGGAGCGCCTACGGGATATTAGGGAGCGAGACGAGTTCGCGGAAAGGGTCAAGCAGCGCGATGTGGATCGCACGAAACGCCTGGTCGAGGACCGCTCATCGAAGGCTACCGGTGCAGCAGCCGAAGCAGCGCAGCGACGCAAGCTTGCAGACGACTCGGCCTCGCGCGCCCTTGCGATGCCGTCACTCCGAGAACATTCCCGACAGGAATATCTCACGAAGCGTGAGCTCCAACAAGTAGAGCTCTTGCGGAAGGAGATCGCAGATGACGAGGCCTTGTTCCGCGGCATGCGCATATCCAAACGCGAACAGCGCGAGCTCGATCGCAAGAAGGACGTCCTTCGGCTCGTCGAAGAACGGCTTCGGATTGACGACAAGTGGGAAGGGTACATGCTTCCGGAGGACTACATCACTGAGCAAGGCAAGATCGACAAGAAGCGTAAGGAGAGTGCCCTCTACCAGCGCTACGAAGAGGCAAAACCGAAGGACGACCAGTTCGTTACCGATGTCGATCAGTGGGAGGCCAGTCAGACGAAGCACAGCACCTTTAAAATGGGCTCTATGGATAAGAAGGAGGTTGTCGAAGAATATGACTATGTGTTTGACGAGAGTCAGACAATCAGGTTCGTCATGGAGACCACTATGGGTGGCGAAGGCCCCATGAGCGCGAAAGACAAGCTTTTGCAACAACAAATCGAAGAGGCGGAACGACACGGTGAGTTTGCATGACGGCTTTCGTTTCTTGCCCCGCTAATTGCTCTCTTCAGCGGAAACAATCGACCAGACACGGAAATCACTACCGATCTATACCTACCGCGAAGAGCTCCTGGCCGCAATCAAGGAGCACCAAGTCTTGATTGTCGTTGCAGAGACTGGCTCAGGGAAGACCACACAACTTCCGCAATATCTCCACGAGGCCGGGTATACCGCCGGCGGCATGAAGGTCGGTTGCACACAACCACGTCGTGTTGCTGCCATGTCCGTCGCCGCCCGTGTCGCCGAAGAAATGGGTACGAAGGTTGGATACGAGGTCGGGTATTCCATCCGTTTCGAGGACGCGACGAGTGACAAGACGGTGCTGAAGTACATGACGGACGGCATGCTGTTGCGCGAGTTCTTGACAGAGCCAGATCTTGCCGGGTATTCTGCACTCATCATCGACGAGGCCCACGAGCGGACACTCAGTACGGATATTCTTTTTGCGCTTGTCAAGGTGCGTCTCATAACTGCTGGATTCTTCGTCAGGCAACTAAGTGGTGCCTCAGGATATTGCGCGGTTCCGCCCCGAGCTCCGCCTTCTGATCTCTAGTGCCACGATGGATGCTGAAAAGTTCAGCGAGTACTTCGACGATGCTCCTGTGTTTTATGGTGCGTTCATTAGCAGCTGCGCAAGCAATAATTGCTGAATGATCTTGTTATAGTTCCTGGAAGGCGTTATCCGGTCGATATCCACTACACCCCGCAACCGGAAGCGAATTACTTGCATGCCGCCATAACGACTGTTTTCCAGATTCATACTACGCAACCTAAAGGAGACATCCTGGTTTTCCTCACTGTAAGTCCACTACGACCTCAATATTCCTTTTACTCATCTGTTTTCGCAGGGACAAGACGAGATTGACGCAGCTCAAGAGAATCTGACAGAAACTGCGCGCGCTCTAGGGAATAAAATCGCCGAACTTATCATATGTCCTATTTACGCCAACCTGCCGAGCGACATGCAAGCCAAAATTTTCGAGCCGACTCCTGAAGGCGCACGCAAGGTCGTATTGGCCACCAACATCGCTGAGACATCAATCACCATTGAAGGTGTCGTGTTCGTCATCGATCCGGGATTCGTGAAACAAAACTCGTACAACCCGCGGACGGGCATGTCGAGTCTTGTGGTCGTTCCCGTAAGTACCTCATCATTTGACTGCGCCAGCAATCACTAAGTGTCTTAATCCTTCAGTGTTCACGAGCCTCGGCCAATCAACGAGCAGGGCGTGCTGGACGCGTTGGGCCTGGAAAGGCCTTCCGTCTGTATACGAAATGGGCATACACGAACGAGCTGGAGGCAAATACTGTGCCCGAAATCCAACGCACAAATCTGGGAATGACGGTCCTCTTACTCAAATCCTTAGGCATCAACGATCTCATTGGGTTCGAGTTCATGGATCCTCCGCCGGGGGAGACGCTTATGCGCGCCCTTGAGCTGCTCTACGCCCTCGGAGCGCTTAACGACAGAGGCGAGTTGACGAAATTGGGACGACGGATGGCCGAGTTTCCCGTGGATCCCATGCTTTCGAAAGCCATCATCTCCAGCGAGAACTACCACTGCACGGATGAAGTTCTTACCATCATCTCCATGCTATCCGAGTCGTCATCGCTGTTCTACCGCCCTAAGGACAAGAAATTGCATGCGGACCAGGCGCGCCAGAACTTCGTGCGACCCGGCGGCGATCACTTCACGTTGCTCAATGTCTGGGAGCAGTGGGCGGAGACCAATTATTCGCAGCAGTTCTGCTACGAACAGTTCCTCCAGTACAAGAGCCTGTGCAGAGCCCGCGACATCCGCGACCAGCTCGCGGGGCTGTGCGAGCGCGTGGAGGTCGTGGTCGAGGCGAACCCGAACTCGAACGACATCACGCCGGTCCAGAAGGCGATCACTGCGGGTTACTTTTACAACACGGTGCGTGCTCTTTTACGCTTCTTGCTGTACTTGCGCTTATAGTTTTGGCAGGCATCATTGCAGAAGAGCGGCGACTCGTACCGGACGCTGAAGACCAATCAGACTGTGTACATACACCCGTCGTCTAGCTTGTTCCAGCACCAGCCGCCTGTAAAGACCTTGCTCTACTACGAGTTGGTTATGACGTCAAAGTCGTACTTGCGACAGGTGATAGAGATCAAGCCTTCGTGGCTTATGGAAGGTCGGTAATTTCAAACTCTCATTGAAGACTGGTGACTTACTATTGTCCATCTTATCAGTTGCGCCGCATTATTTCAAGCCGGCCGATCTAGAACAGTTATCGAAAGGCGAGAAGAAAATGCCGAAGGCGATAGGTGCGGCTGGGACGCCTCAGTCTGGAAGTACATAGTGTATCTGTATATCTCCGCGTTTCATACGTGACCTTGGTGTGTCAATTGTTGTAGCTTGTCGCGCTTTCACATTCCGGAATATTGTTGCATTCATTGAAAGTCCGAGGCCATCCGTACACTGACGCCTGATACAAATACATATGCGACAAGTAAGAGCATTGGTACTGCTAAGTTTTTCGCCTGTGGATAGCAACACCTATCGCTTCACCTCCTCAGCTGATAGATGCGCCGTGAGGTTTAATGGCATGGAAGTTGAGAAGACATGCTCACCAAGTTCCCGATACCTCTGCCGACGAGGAGGGTCTATCTCTTCTAGTTGTTTGAGAAGAGCGATGCACTGCTCCACGAGTTTCTCGGCTTCCGCAGGACTGATCTCGGCCGAATGTTTGGACAGGATCAACTGCTTGTAGTGAACTAGTGTCTCCATACACCCTGAACGGATTACAACCATCAGCATACAAATCCGACTCGCCAGAGTCCGAGACCCACATTTACTATCCGGCTGCTCGTCCAATAGATCTTGTATGACTACGATTTCACGCTCGAGGAGCTTGCGATCATCCGCTGATATCGTTGAGATAATTAACAGAATAGAACGTAGAACTCGGGGTTGAGGGACTGACCAGAGCCGATGAGCCAGCGATGGTACAACCATACGCTCTGATCATTCGGATCAGTGTACATCGCATTCTGGACGAAGTCGAATTCTATCGACACGATATAAGATGCATCTCCGGTGAACAGACAGTGGACTCACCTTGTTGGACGGATAAGGCCCTATCCAGCTTGCCACTGCTCCATAAGGATTCAAGGACCTTGGTTCGTTGATGCCAGGCGCTGAAGTTCGAGAAGTTCGCCTCTATCTTTCTGGTCGTAGAGGCGAGCTCGGCCGTTTCGGGTCGATGCAAGGGCATGTTAGCAAGAACGTATCGTCGATAATTCCAAGCATGAACTGGAAAAAAATGCTCAGCGCGCCGGCCGCGATATGAACCGCGAGAGAGTGAGCGAGCTCACAGTTTCGCGCGTCTGCATCCAGCATCTTCTCCACCACGAATAGCTCTCGCTCCCAGTTTGCCTTCTTCCAGCCGTGGATGTCGTCTCCGTCTCCGCCGTCTGGAACGTTCTCGAGGCACCACCGTCTGTGATTCCAAATCCAATAGACTTTAGGATGCACCTTGAGGGCGGCCGTGGTCATCGCTAAGTCGTTTGACAGGAGCGCGTTAACTTCCTTCGGCGAGCTGGTATGCATTGAGCAGCTAAAGTCAAATCCAAGTAGAGCTTTAGGATCGCGTACCTATTCGGGAAGATGCCATGGACGAGAATATTTCTCCGATAATTCCAGACAGTGTAGAACTCTGGATTCATGCTGAGGAGCTTCGAGGTCAGATCCAGGGCCTCTCGTGACCAGTCCTTTCGCTTTTTCTAAACTGCTGTATGGGACAGTGGTTACAAAACGAGATACCAAAGTTGGCGCACCCTCGACAGGACGTCATCAGTGAGTGCGAGGTAAGAGGCTAGTTTGGCCTTCTCGCGATCTCTCTTGCTCTGAGCTACATCGCGGGACTCGCGGACGCGACGTACGCCGTGCTTTATCAAGGGTGAACCTCAGCTTCATTTAGATCAAGACGTGCGTACCATATTTACAAAACTGCGTGGTAGAACGTGGAAGACAGTCAGGTCGAAGAACGCAGCAAGTCGCCATATCGTGGTCTGCAGTCACGTGCTACCGAGGAAGACAATTCCGTGAGCCTCTGCAGCTCCCTGCAGACAGCTCGCAACTCTGCACAAACGACCTCGACGGCCGACTCCTCAACACCGCTTCCTTGCTCACGACGCTCACGACGCTCACCATGCCTTCAGCCATGGAAATGACGCCCTCCGTGGATTCTCTGACTTCGCTGTTCCCTCTCACACTTCCAGTCCCCACACCCATATCGGCTCCCGACCTTCTCGCTCCGAAAGATTTGACCCGAGAAGAAGATCTTCTGCGCAATCCGTTCTCCTTCAGACACTGGTGGACCGCTATTCATGCTTTACGAGACGCTATTGTCCAACGACAAAGGTCCGAGAAGCTAGACCTTCCGGAGGGCGTCACCACTGTCCTCGGACCTCTCGCCTCTGCAAACGCTCGCAAGGATATCCAACGTCTGACGTACCTCTATGAGGCCGCGCTGGTTCATTTCCCTGGATCATTCAAGCTGTGGAAGTCTTACCTGCAGACGCGGATGTCATTTGTTCTGGGCAAGCAGATCGTGAGGAAGAGAGCAGGCGGAAAGAAGAAGTTTCCGGAGATGAAGGAGGCATTGGAGGATGAAGTGGAGGACTTGGAAGACTGGGAGGAGGGCTTGGATGGGGTCGTCGGATGGCAGGAGTGGAGAGCTCTCGTTGCGACGTTCGAGAGGGCTCTGATGTGGTTGCCCAAGGTACGTCGCATACTCTAACTGCACGAACACGAGCTAACGCGTATCTACAGCTGCCGAAGCTCTGGCTGATGTACCACTCCATCTTCCACCATCCACAGTGCCCCCCAATCATCTCGCAGACCCATGCGCGCCGCACATTCGATCGCGCCCTACGCACGCTTCCGCCGTCCCTTCATCATCGCATTTGGGTGCGCTACTTGCTTTGGGCGGAGACCAAGGGAGGTAGCACGACTGTCGCCGTATACAGACGGTACCTCGCTGTCGATCGTAGTCTCACCGAGCGCTACGCAGCGCTCCTGCTATCGCCTCGTAACGACGCTCCTCGACCTCTAGAAGCCGCGAAGTTGCTGCTCAAGCTCGCGCGAGATGCCGCTCAGGGCAACTATGTCAGCCCCGAGGGAAAGAGCCCTTATCAGCTGCTTGGGGAATGGCTGAGCGTGGTCGAAGACCACGCAGAGGATGTGGGTTTGGATGTGGAGGAGACCGTTGAGGACGGGGAGGCGCAGCAGAAGTCGGAAAGCCGCGTCAATGGTACTATGGGATCCTCTCCACAACAGGCCTCAATGTCTGGAGGTCTCATCAAGTTCGCTGGTCCTCCAAAGATCGTCGTCCCAGATGGCACAACCGATCAGCCCTATGACGAGGACGTGGACCCGACAAGTCCGCGCAAACTCAACATCGAGAAGATTGTGCGACAGGACGGTTTGGCACTCTACAAGGACCAGGCCGGCCGTCTGTGGACTGGGCTGGCGACATACTGGATCAAGCGCGGCGAGTTCGACCGCGCAAAACATACTTTCGAGTCCGGCATTGGTTCTGTTCTCACCGTTCGAGACTTTACGCAGATTTTCGATGCGTACGCCGAGTTCAGCGAATCACTGATCAGTGCGTTGATGGAGAGCCTGGCGAACCCTGACGAAGACGAGGACGAGGAGGACGCGAAGGAGACGGAGCGTGAATTGGACGCGAAGGTAAAAGAGTTCGAGGAGCTCATGGACAGGAGGCCATTCCTCGTCAATGATGTCCTTCTGCGAAGAAATCCGAATGATGTCCAGGAGTGGGAAAAGCGCGTGGCGTTGTGGGGCGAAGACGACACAAAAGTATGCCATACTTTCGTTGACTGGTGAATATCACTGATCTATCTTCTCGTAGATCGCTGAGACGTACACAAATGCATTGTCCACCACCAATCCCAGAAAAGCCACGGCGAATCTGCACAGGCTGTTTATCAACTTTGCCAAATTCTATGAGGAGGGAGGCGCTACGGGCGAGGCCGAGCCTGACTTGGCCAGCGCNAGATCCTGGAGAAGGCGACAAAGGTCAACTTCAAAAATGTTGAGGATCTTGCGGAGATATGGTGTGAGTGGGCAGAGATGGAAATTCGACATGAGTGAGTCTACATCTTCGCTTGCCCTCATCTTCGTTTATGTTTGATATTCTCCACAAGGGACTATGACGGGGCCATCCGGCTCATGCAACGTGCCACCGCCATTCCGAAAGATACCAAGATTAATTACTTCGATCATGTGCGTATTCTTGCCGCCCATGATTCTACATAACTGACCCCTGCTCCAGTCTCTGCCTGTACAGGCCAGGTTGTTCAAGTCTCTCAAGCTATGGTCATTTTATGTCGATCTCGAGGAGTCCCTTGGGACCGTGGACTCCGCAAAAGCTGTTTACGACAAGATTTTGGATTTGCGGATCGCCAATGCACAAGTCATCGTGAACTATGCGGCTTTCCTGGAAGAAAACAAGTATTTCGAGGAGAGCTACAAGGTATTTAACAACATCGTCGCGCACGAACCACGCTCACCACGTTCTGCCTAGGTGTACGAACGGGGTATCGATCTATTTACTTTCCCGGTATCCTTCGAAATCTGGAACATTTACTTGTCCAAATTCGTCAAGCGATATGTGAGTACCATTACCAGACTAGTTTTATGTTTACTCATTTCGGTATAGGGCGGCACAAAACTTGAACGTGCTCGTGATCTTTTCGAGCAAGCGCTAGAGAAATGTCCGCCCAAGTCGTGCAAGCCCATATTCCTGATGTATGCCCAATTGGAAGAAGAGCACGGGCTGGCGAAACGCGCGATGTCGATATACGATCGCGCGACCTCGGTCGTCGACGACAACGACAAATTCGAGGTAAAGCATGGTTCTTTCCCCCGCCTTCGGCATTTAACCTTATTTTCTTCTTCAGATGTTTGCGATTTATATTGCAAAGGCCGCTGCAAACTACGGCCTTGCTGCCACCCGGCCCATCTACGAGAAGGCACTGGAAGTCCTCCCAGACCGCCAAGCCGCGAAGATGTGCCTGCGCTTCGCCGCTCTGGAGCGGAAGCTCGGGGAAATCGACCGTGCGCGTGCAATCTACGCGCACGCGTCCCAGTTCTGCGACCCGCGCGTCTTTCCCGAGTTCTGGGCGGAGTGGCACACGTTCGAGATCGACACGGGGTCGGAGGACACGTTCCGGGAGATGTTGCGGATCAAGCGGAGTGTGCAGGCGCAGTTCAACACGGAGGCGAGCTACTTGGCCGCGCAGACTATCAGCGCGCAAGGGCCTACGGCCGCCAAGATCGAGGTTGCAGCTGCGAAGCCGAACGGCGATGCGATGGCTGCGATGGAGCGACAAGCCGCAGGGAAGGCCGGGCCGGCGTTCGTCGCTGCTCAGCAGCTTCCTCAGCCAAAAGGCGTTGCAGCTGCTGAAGCACCCGTCAGTGCTGCTAACGTAGAGGAGATCCAGATTTCGGACGATGAAGAGTAGGCAGTTTGTCGTCGCTGCTGTCGATTTTGTAGCCAGCTTTTACATATGGGCATTACTGAATTATTATCCTGACTGAGATTGTGTGTAGTCTATGGTACAATTAACTTGCTTTCCATCCTTCGATTTCCGCGATGCACAGATCCTCCCACCGCGCATCCCATCCATCATCTTCGAGCCACGGTTGCTCGACCCATCTATGAATTACCTCACGAGCCGTGTCGAATGACACTGAGTGACTTCGTAATAAATTCACCAACTCTTCATGGAGACGCAGGGAACGATGGTAAGGATGCAGTATATCGGAGATGGACCTCACTGCGCTGAATTAGTACAGGGCATGCATGATGTCAATGGAAAACTGCACCAAATTTCTCTAGTGGCCAGGTTGTCCACATAGATTGCTCGTGTACCCATGCCCAACCCTTGGCTTTGTGGGTTTCCGCAACGAGAGCCTCGAGATTCTCGACGATAGCGGTCATTTTCTGGAATTGCTTCCTCTGACGGGATGTTGGACTCAGTCCGATGTCACTGGTCATTTATGGGCTCACTAGTTTCGCTATCACTAAGTCAAGATCCGAAAGACAATCATCCATATGCTCCAGCTTTGGAGCGACGATATGAGACCGTGGTTGATGTCCGTCAGCGACGGAAAGCAATTGGTTTCTGCAGCGAGATTGAGAAAGAAACCAGTTTATGAACAGGAGCAAAGCCCACTCGAGATCCGTTCTGGTATCAACCAAGGATTTGATATTCTTTAGGCCATCGGTCAATACCAGGTCGTCCCATGTATAACAGGCTGTTCGCAAGTCTTGCAAAGAATTTCTGACTTTGCGATGGTATGTCGATTCTACGGGGCGAGCCGATGGTGAACCTTTCGGGTTTTGCTTAATCTGCACCGGCGAGGCCGAGGGGGTTGAGGGTCCGCGGAACGATGCGAGGCGTCCACTCATTCCTGGGCTGCTGGTGGATGTGCTTCGCGTCAAGGGACCGAAGTGGAGACCAGAACATACCATGATGACAGTGACTTCCTCGGACTTCCTTTCCAAAGCTCGGCGCGACCTGGCGCGACTGGACGCGACATGCACGCGGGCGTTGCCGGGCTGATATACCCCGCCGGCAATGACTGTCATTGACTATCGACACTCGGGTAACACGTTCTACGCTTTTCCACCTGGTCACCGCTGCTACTTATCAGTATTGACCATACTCGCAATGTCACAACAAGATAATGTCAAAGCGGCAGAATTTCTCAGGGCAGAATCCGAACTAGTCCTGGACGAGGTTCGACTAGTCTTGCTTGACCTACCTCTGAAAGCCGAGCTGACTCGACGACAGAAACGGAAGCGTAAAGCCGAAAAGTTCAAAACATTCGGCAACCCAATCGAGTTGAATGGGGTACCTATAGACGTGAAGATAGACGGTAATCACGCTTGGCTTGCGGAGAACACATCGATCATCCGTAAACTTGATTTGGAGGTAAGTTTTGTGTATCCCGGTTCGGGAGAGACCACGAATTCATCCACCGCCCTCAGACTGGAAAAAGTCTCAAGATTTTCAAAGGGCACAGTGGCCCTGTTACTGCTCTTGCGTTTTGCGACATGCATCCTGGCTCCGGCGATAAGAAGGTTCTGATTACTGGCTCGTGGGATATGGTATGTGCAACCGTTCGAGAGCCCCTCATCTTACTGACCGTGTGACGTTGGAAGACAATCAAATTATGGAATACGGACGTATGTTTAATTCCACTGAAGCGATACGATGTACCTGACGTAACGGACGGCAGACGGGCGATGTGATTTCCTCGACCCTTGCGCACGCCGACTTCGTGAAAACGCTTCTTGTTGTCCCACAATTCAATTTATTGTTGTCGGGAAGCTCCGACAAGTCTGTTCGTTTCTGGTAGGTAAGTCTGGTTTTATTTTGACTGTTCTCACAAGTCTTGCAGGGATCTCTCTTCGCCCTTATCACCAGGGCCATTGCCTTCTGTGGGTTCGTTGTCGTCTCATACACGTCCAGTCCAGTGTCTAGCTGCCCACGTGCCCGAACCTGATGGACTCGGCCTACCCGTTATCAATGTTTTTACGGCTGACACAATGGGTGTCATCAGAGTGTGGGACTTTGTGAGAGAGGAAGAAGGGGGTCGATACAGATGGAAGCACAGTCTGAGAGACGAATTGAAGCATCACCGCACTGGCATCAATGAACTGCTGTATGCCAACGAGCATCTATGGACCGGTAAGTCACGGATTGATCTTTCGTTCGCCTCTTATGAGCACTGGTCAACATCGTGATATGCAGCATCCACGGACGAAACAATTCAGATACTTCATTATCCATTGACATCGCCCACACAGTCACCTAAGGTCATTTCCACCCTGAAGCACACTACAGCATTCAAAGCTGTCCTTCCGCTGCCAGCTTCGCCACAATTGGATGCAGACTCATTTCCGTACTTGTTTGGAGCAACAGGGGATCTCATAAAGGTTTACAATGTGTCATCGCTTGATGAGCCTGAGCTATTGACAGAAGTGGAAGGTCATTGGCACGATGTTACACACTTGTGTCTTTGGCTTAAAGGCAAGGTGGGCAGTTCAAACAAGGAACTTTGGATTGTCAGTGCCAGTTTAGACAAGACAATCCGAAGATGGAAGATGTCAGGTACAATTGATAGATATATAGCAGTCTATCTGCACACTTATCAATGTCAATTTTTAGATATGCTGATCTTCAAGAATTTAGAAGGAGAAGACAAAGCAAATGCTCATTTCTCTAGCAAGCCTAGTGCATCTCAAACTCTGACAGAAGAAGAGGAGAGAGAGCTAGCAGAGTTGATGTCTGATGATGACATCTAAAAAATTGACATTTTATATAGCTAGCAGTCAAATTATGTGTTCTATAAGCAAGCTATGCATGCTATGCTATCAATCTATTTAGCTGTGTAGAGCTATAAAGACTGCAATAGTTATTATAAGAGAGAGTGTCAAATGTAGTGCCATCTACTTATGAAAGGACCTTATTGTCACGGATCGCTCCATTTCTCTCTGCCTTCTTCTCTGCCATCAAGGCATCACGTCGGTCATGTGCTCCAGCTGCCCCATCACATGTTCACTTCCCCACATGACCTGGGGCCATCCTTCACCCATGCCCTTGTTCCCCTTTGGGACATCCTATTGTTCTCTACTCCATTGTTCTCCATTTGGCCACCATTGTTCTCACTCTATTGTTCGACCCATTATGGTGTCCATTGTTCTTTTCCCATTGTCGTCCCAATACTTATAGGCTCCCTGTCACTCGCCTATTTCCCTAGATTGTCCATTTCGTCTGTACCGTACTGTACCTCCAATACAGGTCACTGCGCTGCTTGTCGCTTTCTGCTCTCTCGCTCCCATCATCGCTGGTGACTTGGGTGGTTCTCTGCTGTCTACGACCGAGTCTTGACAGTAGACCTGAATGGTCGCATGTTAGCATGTAGGAGCTGGCGCGAACATGCCCACACCATTCGGGCATGCAAGGGTGTGCCCACGCAGTCGGAGCCTCGGTCCCGCATGCTGTTGCGGGGGCAGGCACGTGCTCGTGGTGTTGAGCGTGGTTATGCACTGGCATGCAGGTGTCATGCACAGGCTGGGGAGGGCCGCCCGTGACATGTGCATGCAGCTGACACCTCGCACAGGCTTGCGACCATGCGTGGCCATGCGTGCACTGGCGAGGCCATCTGCGGGTATGCGTGGCCGTGTGCGCAGAGCCATGCATCGTGCATTGTGACGTGAGTGCATTGTCGACAGAGCAGTGGTGCTATGGTGTGGACTGGTAGGGTGATGGACCCACACAGCCCTGTTGAGGGGGTGCAGAATCATTGAGGGGATGCGGAGGTTGCGAGATGCTGGACAAATGATGTGTCATGCCCCATTGCCACAGCAACGAGGCACAACAACGTGGACACGGACGCCGTCGTTGGTGAACAGGACGACAGGAGGAAGGCTTGAGGCTCGTGGGTGTGAGCATGGGCATGGGTGTGGACATGGGGAAGGTGACGCACAGGTGGTCAGGGCTGCCGGTGACATGTTCGAGAGGCGGGCGGGGCGCTGGCGACGTGGCGGAGGGAAGGCGATGCAAGAGGGGAGATCGGAGATGGGGTGAGGCATCGTGGATGTCAAAAACGAGAGTATTGCTCATCAAAAACGAGCAATACTCCCTTTGTTAGTACGAACAATAAGAATAAAGACTACTTTTACTTACCTGGTATCCTTCTATGCCCCTTCGAGATCCTCCTGCATGTGATCCAATGAGTTGAGGTGAAGAGAAATGATGGGGGAACAAGGAGAGGGAGGAGAGTGGTGGTAAGGATGGTATGAGAGTCGAACTTCGACGTGCCTTTGGTGCTTCAGCTATCGAATGCATGCGAGTTCGAACATTTCGAGCCTAGTAAATCAAATCAAATGCTTTAAATTCTGAAAAAAAGATGGCAGCCATAATTCATTCATTACATCGAATCAAATGAGGTGAGTATCTAAGTAAGCTACTATAAGCTACTGGGTAACAAAGTGAACTTAGCAAAATCTGGCACTTAGCCTCTGACGTGAGTGCTCAGCACAGCCCGGCCCGGTCTTGGCAGCCACATTTGGTGCTCTGCTTGCCACGTCTATATAAGGCCTGTGCGACACGCTGTCTCTCTCTCTTCCCTACCACTATCATCTCCTGTCTTTTGTCATTCGCTCCTCTCCTGCTCTAACCTTCTTATGTTCGATAGGTTGCTATGTTGTTTTCTTGTCCACCAACCCTAATGTTTTTTGCAGACTTTATATTTTTGCTTTTGCTTTTCTCTGGTATGTCTTATGTTCTTATATATATCTCTTTCTTGTACTAATTTATTAACCTATGTTTAGATTATATTTTCGCTTTTTCTTATCTTTGAGGTAAGTTTTATCTTATCTTATATTCTATCTTATCTTTTGTTCTATCTTATCTTGTATCTTATCTTATCTAGTTTGAGTTGATTATAAGCTGCTATCTATTGTAGTGTATTGTGGTTTTGTAATAACTTGTAGTCTTGTATAAATGTGTTGCAATGACATATTGTTCATAATATAATGCTTTCAAATTTTCGATGTTTTGAAGGCTTCAAATATAATAAAATGGATTTATATTATATTTATATTATTTGATATATTGATAGTACTTCTGAGTAACATATTTAGCAGAGATGACATAGGGTAGATAGAAGTCTGAATAACTAGATATAATATAATAGTGAGAATATATCACATAGCTAACATAGCTCTTATAGCTATCTTATACTATGATAGCTATAGTAGCTATGATAGCTTATGCTCTATGATAGCTACCATAACTACTGCCTTATCCTATGATAGCTATGTAGCCCTATGTAGATTACCTTGCTACTATGAGATAGCTATGAAGAAAAGAGGACTGCTATGGCCCTATTAGAACTATGTAGACTACATAGTGCAATATACCTCTGGTGTTTTTCTCAGATGCATTATGACACTGATGGGTGCAACCCCTCCTGCAAAGCATAAGGCAATAGGCAGCATCAGCAAACCCCACTGCACACATGTGCAGGCTTCTCCCCCCTGCTGATGTTGCTATGGCAGATGCGTCCACCATGCCTGACTCTTCTCAGCCCTCTACATGGACTGAGGGGTCTGGTTCTATGGGGGAAGGGACCACCATAGTGCCACTAGCCAAAACCCCACACTGTAACACTGACCTCATGGTGACACACAATGATCGGTCACTGGAGAAAATCACAGCACACTGGCAAGCAAACCCAGGGTTTGTGCTGCCAGGGGTCGAAGGAACCTATGAGTTCTTCATCATTAGGAACATCAAGTCTTGGCTCTTTGTCACAAACAGTGGCCCTACCATGGCTCATGAGTCGAGCACTGTCTGGTGGTGATGGTGGAACAACAGGGCAACAGAGCTATTCTCCATCCTTAGCTGGTTCTGCCTCCTATTGGAAAGCAGCACTCAACCTGCTACCACCACACTGCCAGTAGCCATTCTGTACAGAGGTGACATGGAACAGTTCTTCATGCCACAGATCATGGCACACCTCTAGTGCAATGGCATCACCCCCTGGATGATATCCATCTTGGAGGACATCTGTCATATCTGCTGAAATGTTGC
The DNA here is from genome assembly GCA_004681135.1 of Hericium alpestre. Lineage (NCBI taxonomy): Eukaryota > Fungi > Basidiomycota > Agaricomycetes > Russulales > Hericiaceae > Hericium > Hericium alpestre. The sequence goes on along the minus strand of SFCI01000016.1, from coordinate 36,192 downwards.
ATTGAGGTGCATCTGCAATGACAATTACTGTGTGAACTGTATTCACACAGCCCACATTGCCCCCAGTACCACCCCTGATAGACAAGGTCATAGACATGCATACTGACAATGGGGCCACCACATCCACCATCAGCCAGGCTACCATGCCTCCTGATCACCAATGATGTGGCTCCACTGTGAGCACACCCCATCACATCGCAGTATTGCCCCTGGCTGCACTATCATCACTACCCGATGACAATGTTGCACCTCCAGCGCCCCCCTTGTCAAACAATGACAAGATCTCCACATCAGCAAAAGGGCAATCTTCTGACTGGTCTGACTGTCTGACTCTTGTCTGAGATTTCTGGATAGGTCCATTTCTCTGATTCACATATGAATAAAATAGTGTGTAGATCATTTTGTAAAATTAGACAAATATCAGACCTGTCAGATTTTTGAAAATCTACTAGACATAGCTAATCTTGTCAGACATTTACTAAACTTTTTTAATACTGGGCCTGAGCAAGCTAGTTTTTATGCCTGATAATGCTATCATAAGTATTTACTAAACTTACTACGAAGCAAGCTAGTTTTTACTAGCCCGATTGTTATCGCCCGATGATGCTACCATAAGTATTTACTAAACTTACTAGTATTGGGCCCGAGCGGACTAGTATTTACTAACCGGATTGTTATCGCCCGATGGTGCTACCATAGCTAGTTTTTACTAACCGGATTGTTATCGCCTGATGATGCTACCATAGGTATTTACTAAACTTACTAGTATTGGGCCCGAGCAGACTAGTTTTTACTATACTGTCTTCATACTTCGAGTTTTTACTTGATGTAGTACTTAGTATTAGTATCTACTCGCTTTCACTCTTCGAGTTTTCACTAGTTGAGGTGCTAGTGTTTACTGTTTATATGCCTTACATACTTGCCGAGTTTTTAGTTTTTACAGCTATGCAAAAGCAATCTCGCAGTGAACACACTTAGTTTTAACTAAGCTGAGTCCGTAGTCTGTTGATAATCACGGAGTCATGTGTGATTATTGCTGACTTATTCCAAGAGCAGTCAATCTGCGAAGATAAAAACTAGCCACAAGGCTACTACCATTACTGATGCATTGATAAATGAAGATTCAGTTGTAAGTAGAGTACAATAAGCAGGCACGACAACTTTGAGAAGGCAGATGTGACGAAATACAAAATATGGACAATGAAAAACAAAGCACGCGAGGTCGAATGCGAACAAAGAGGGGTCGAAGTAAGGGAGAAGGGCGAAAGCGACATTCATAATTCTATGATCAATTAACCTTTGCACTAAGAGGAGCCACTCAGTATGGATCTGAAGAGGTGCTGATATTGTATGCACCGTTTCTGTTTAGATGGACTCCCAACCTCGTCATCCGCAGAGTGCTTGCGAGCACCCTCATCAGCGACCAGCATCGACTTGAGCTTCGCTGCCATCTGCTCTCCCACCCAATGCGCATCCTCGACTGCTGATGCGACCTCATTCTGCTCTGTGTCTGATTCAGCCACAAGCATTCACCAAGATAGCGTGATGAGCACCATCTCGAACCTGTTCCTCGACCCCTTCAGGGTCTCTGTCCAGGGTTCGTGAACTGGGCCACCAGTGCGGGTGAGCGGCCATGACTTGCCGTGCCACTCTGGTTGCAGGGAAATCCACCATCGATGCCAGCTTGCTGTGCATTCGGCGAAAGTGCCAAGGTCGGGTGGCTTGCTAAATAAGCGGCCACGCGAGACCCATGTACCCACCGATGAGGGTCGTGCCTTCGTATTCAACAGGAAATGCTTTTCCTGGAATCAATGGTGAGTATAAGCCTTGCATGCCATTCTGATGAGAGATACGTACCTGTCCTGTTTCGAATCGGAGCTTCTGCTCTGTTGTTGCCCACGCCGCTACCAGCGCCTGCCAATCCTCCAAATCCGACACTCTCTTGAGGTGGTTATAGTCATCCCGGAACCACTGAGGCCAATTGACTTCCTCATGTTTGTCGCGAGGTTCCAGCTGCGAGCCCGAGCGATGCTCCTCGTCAGCATCCATTGGCGTGTCTGCGCTCTTCTTGGAGTTCACCTCGGGAGCTGGAGAAGGCGTATCCGGGGAGTTGTTAATGTTCTTGTCAGGCGGTGGGAGCGGAGACGCGGGCTTGAGTGTCTGATCGGTCGCCACGGAAGATAAAAAGGGACGCGTCGAGATGGAACCCTCGCCAACGCATGTCTCGGACGATGGATTACAGGGCGAAGGAGTCGTAGAAGTGGGCAAAGAAGTGGAAGAGGCTGGAACGTGAATCTCAGGGGTGATTGGAACGTCAGAGGCCCCCTCTTGACCCAAAGGAGGTGCGTCTATCTTAGGCGCATTGGTTGGAGCAGCAGCGAGTGTGGTGACCTTGACATTCGTCGAGGAGTCCTGAGAGGTTGACTGGGAGGTTGTCGATGTCGAGTCCTGATGTGACTGCTGTGTGACTTGCCCTGTGACACTCTGGCTCTCCTTGTCGACATCCATACCAGCAGCACTGGACGGCTTGTCAGTTGTCTTCTCTGTTGGAATTGACAATACCGATTCAGTAGTGCTATGACATATCGAACCAGTAAGTCATTTAATTGTCTTAGATAAATGTTGCGGAACTAACCTTGAGCCACTATTAATACGCGGCGAAACATGCGAAGGTTTCTGGATGCCCTTTGGCGTTCTCTTCCATGTCTTCTTAGGTTTGGGCTCTATAAGGGGCTTGTCAAGACCGAGCTCGACAAGCAGCACTTTTTGAGCCTGAATATTGCGCTCCCATTGCAGTAAGTATTCGTTGACTGGACGACTTGGCTGAGCCTCGCTTTCCTCCTCAGCCCCATCGCTCTCACTGTCCTCCGCACCCTCGTCATGCGTTCCCTCACCGTCGGCACCCTTGCCCTCTGCGCCCTCACCATCAGCGCCCTCAATCGAGTGCAGAGCGAAGTCGTCCTGGGGCTTCTCGCCCAGCGGTGGCTGAGTACTGCTTTGTCCCAGTCCACCAGCTTGCTCGACTTGCTGTGGGGCTGGCGTCCCCTGGTTCGACGTTTTGACCTCGATATTAAGAAGTGACCGCTCTTGGCATACTGCAGGGGCTGTTGCGGACCTTACATGTGAGTCATACTGGAGCAATCAAGGTGATTCAATACTTACAGAAAATGTGCCTCAGGTACTTGCGGAATTCGGCCTCGAAGGTCTCTTTGAAGTTTGAGACATAGTGAACCAAACTACGGCCATCGTCCTGTCCCGTCGACACCCTACACAGCAAGGTAAGACGCGATAAGCACACATAGTTGAGACACGTACGTGAATGATATGATCGCACCTCCCTCCTTAGGGTGAGGGCCACCGAACATGAATGTGCCTTTCAAACCTGTCTGTTCCTTGACTTCTTGAAGCATCACGGCTACAGTGCCAGGTAGGAGATCAATTGCCCTGGCGAAAGCAGAACGTAAGTAAATGCTATGATATTAGAACCCTTTGGAACTCACGCTTGGTATTTTCGAGCTACCGCGTGCCGCTTGCACTCCTCTTCAGTCAGCCCCTCCTCTTCGTCATTGGACGTATCAATTTCGCCCCGCTGCACCTTCCAGACATGCTCCTTGACATCTTGTGGCACAGCTGCAAATAACTCGGCACACATGCTGTTGCGAAAGGTCACCTCCGCCACCTGCTTTTCGGTCGGCGTGTCATTCAGATGGTTGTGGTAAGCCTCGTCAATCTTCTCCTTGAGCTCGGGCCAATACAGCTTTTCGTAGATCAGGAAGTCGGCAGTCTTTTTTGACGTGGCGCCCGTCAGCTTCAAGACATCGTTTTTCTTCTTGCCTTTCGGGGCTCGAGTGAGCATAGGTTTGCTGTCGCTCCCGCCCGCCATGAATGACAATGTTTTACCGGGGCGTGCATGGTTGTTAAATCATTGTTGGATTCTCTAGGTCAACGTCAATCACAGAACAGCCTGTTCATCATGAGGACACTCACCGTGTGAATAGGAGGATTACCTTTGACCTTTGGCCCGGTCTGAACTATGTCGGTTTCGGGATATTGCATGAACCAGGCGGCGTAGACCGTAGGCCAAAATTCCTTCAAGGTCTTGTTGGCTTGGGCCTCGTGATAAGCAGGCACGAAGCCCCGCAGTAGATCCGCCTGCTTCTCGTCAGCCCACATCCCCGTGAAAGGTGGTGGTGAGGGGAAGGAAATAACGGTGAGTATTGACTGGGAAGAGGTTTGGGAGACGTGGTGGACCTGGTTTCCAAGTAAACTGACCAGTGCTTGTTTTTACTAGGGTAAACATCGGCTCGCTCCAGCAGAATGCCGGGGCCCAACGGTGCCGACAGTGTCACCTTTCTCGGGATGGTTTCAACGCGTAGCGACAGGGTACCAGGTGTCCTGTCGGTGCTTCTGTTCGTACGCAGGCGAGTTATGCGAGGGTTGGGTGCCATCCCTTGGGTTCTTCCCACCGCTTTCGCTCCTTGTCCGCTGATCTGTGCCACCCATCTTCCCCATTTCTAGACGCTCTCGCTTCCTGGGATCAACCATCATCAACAATTTTTGCTCTCTCCCTGCCCCTCAACCCTCCCCCCGCATTTCTTTCTGTACAATCTCAACGCGATGCAGGCTGGTATGTTGGACATGCCTTCTGCATTGTGTAGCTTACCATCCATTCATAGATCCCCGTCTCAAGCTGCCGACGTACACCGAGAGCGCTGTACCGGGCGCTCGTAGGTACTATGCGGTTACAAGCGGCCCATTCTCTGGAATTTACACCGATTGGTAAGTGACATCTCCTTTAGCAATGTTTCATGGTAACGAGCGAGCACTGGCAGGGCTTCGATTGGTGAAGTCATTTGCAGGGACCCGGCAAATATATGTCAACGCTACAAAACGTTTTGCCGCCACTCGCAACGTGCTCGATAATGCCGAACGCGCCCGCCGCCTAGCAGATGTGTTCGAACTGCTTGGCATTGACGGCAATGTTCCTCCTCGCCTGCCCTTCCCTCCACCGCCCCCGCCTCCATCCATGTCCTCTACTTCTAGGTCCTCCTCGAAAACATCCAAGTCTATGCCGTCTGTTTCCACCGAGTCGACGGTCTCTAACGATAGTCCACCCATTACTCCAAGCAAGGCCAAGTCATGCACGGCACCTGAAAATTATGGCAAGCAGTCTTCGTCACGCCACGGAGAGGCTAAGAGTACCCCCGGTGCAAAGACCACAGATTCGTCGCGCCATGAAGATGCCAATTACACGCCTGCAGCAGGCATGCCCCATGGCAGTCGCCCGCACAGCGGTTGGCCCGTCTATGCTGTAGCGCGTGGCCGTGTTACTGGCATCTTCTTCAACAGGTAACATTTCCCGCCCCTGAAATTTGATGCCTTAGTGACCTGCGGCGCTTAGCGAGAGCGTCAATATGTCCGTTGTGGGATATCCCAATGTGCTGCACAAGGGATTTCGCAATGTCGAGCAAGCTGAGGCCTGGTTGGAAACAGTTATATGAATTCAATGGAGCTCGACAGTCATTAGTATTGTAGATCAACAATAAAGTCTGCTCTCTATGCCCGTGAAGTGTGAATCATTTTAATTTGATTGAGAACACTGGGAAAGTATGGCCGAAGGCTTGCCAGATGGTACAAAGATGTGTGCACTGTCTATATTACAACAAAATCACGGTCAAAAAAATCAGAAAAAAAGCACATATAGTGCTTTGACTATGCCCCAGCATTTTTTACTCATTTTTGGGATTGTACATTGCAGAGTGAAGCCATGATTTGAGCAGGGAATGTTGTCGGCACCGTAATGTCGTGTTACATGTGATGTGGACACGAACTCCAGTTGGCGCCTGCCCTCTCTCTGCGCTTTCCCTCTGCTCGCCATTTCCGTCGCGGCGCCTTATACACATACTCTACTTGCAGCTTGCCCTATCTCTCTGCCCTATCCTTCTACTTGCCCTTTCTATCATTGCTTCTTCATGTCTCCAGGAAAACGAACGAAAATGGCTCGATATTACCAAAAGTAAACTTCATTTTGCATGCTCTAAGTTTACAGGCTCACTCGTTCACTGGCAGCCATTGCGAGCAGCGCAAACAATACCAGAGAGAGTATGACTATGCTCATCGCATCGGAAGATGTAAGATAAGCAAGGCTGCTCATGAGACTGCAATTTCGTTGCGTAAAGCCCATGCGGAGCCGTGGTGAGTGTCTCAAGCCAAGTTCCCTTGTTCGTTGGCTCACCAAACTGCGACAATAGGGCCTACACTAATACAATTGCGTGCACTGTCAGAACTGACGATATTCGCCGTGATCCATCCATGAAAGCCGACGAAGATCGTTTCTGGGGAGAGCTTATCAAGTTGCGCTGGGAGATGAAGGAGAGACATGCCGACCAATGGGCTGGGCCCTATATCGCTGCAGTGCAAGTGCGGATGGAGGCGCTGCACGGTGCTGTGTTGCAGCTTATGTTGTCAACCAATAGTGGTGAACCGAGTCGCGATGATCGTGAACTGCATCGGTTGCGGAGACTAATAGCTGCATGTCATCAAGACGTCGAATTCGCCAGTCAGGGAGACGAGGTATATGCCATGGCTGCAGAAGACAGTGCATTTATTCTTACTGGACGCAGGCAAGTACCTCCCTTCTGCTTTTCTCTGGAATATTAACATTTTTTTGTGATTACAGGGTCAATCTCTCAGCATTCTATGTACACTATGGCTTCTAGGTCTTGTCTGCCCTCCGTAGATACAATACACCATCTGCTTGCCATCCATAGTCCATTTTTTCCATAGCGCAGTTTGTCTCGGTCTAGAAACATGAATATATGTCACGTGCACTGTATGTCACATGACCTGGCATGAGCTTTCTGCCTCGCCTGAGCCTGCCCTGACCCTAATACCAGTCAGACATTTTGCTGCAGCAACACAACTGAAGCCTGGTCCACCACTCACCTCAGCATGCCGCCAAAACGAAAGCGACCGCCCATTCAAATCAGGGCTTACACGGAGGAGCCAACTGCATCGACCTCCGTTTCTCAACACACGAATATCAGCCTTCCCGCTCGGCCTGGCCGCAAGGTGCGTCAAACCACCACGTTTTATAATGAGCCCATTCCACCGGATACAAGCGCTGCTCCCGAGCCTGCAGAACAACCGGCTGTCATGACTGATGACACAACTCTCTTCACTCAAAACGAGGAGGTGGAAGAGATAGTGGTCCCTCCGCCTGCGAATCGGTCGAATAAGAAGAAACGGCAGGTATGTGTTTCGGGCCTTATGCACACAGAAGTACTGAAATAATAGCCTTAGGTTGATGCTTTGCAAGATTGGAAAGCGTTTCGCGACACGTTCCTGGAGGAGATGCTGCGGCATGAGGGCCTTCGCTTGCACCGCCCGTATGATCTTTGCCAACAATGTCACAAAAACCCGGGCCTTTTCTGTTGCCAGGAATGTGTTGATGTCCACTGGGTTTGCAAGAATTGCATGCTGTTGGCCCACCCGGGAACACCGCTGCATCGTATCGTGGTAAGATATCACGCAGTCAATATCTTGCTTTTGTCTAATGCATGTCTGTAGCGATGGAACGGCACGTACTTCGAGCCATTTTCGCTCCGTGAGCTTGGATATCGTGTTCCACTCGGACACGATGGCGAGCCATGTCCAAACCCCCACGATAACGCTAATACGATCGTGGTCGTCGATCTGAGCAGCATCCACAAGGTCGACGTAGTATATTGTGGATGCGGCATAGCTGGATCATCTCATCCCGTCGTGCAGCTGCTCTGCGCTGGCTGGTGGCCAGTCACCGTTCACCAGCCTCGCACTGTGGTGACGATTTCAACTCTGCAGACATACCACGCCCTCAATCTTCAAAGCAAATTAAATGCTTATGACTTCTATTCTGCGATAAGCAGGCTCACTAACAATACGGAAACACGGCCGCCTCCGGTAAGGATCCAATAGAATCTCGCTTTGTCCACAAAACTAATTTTCAATTCAGTATAGGTACAAAGAGTTCATTCGAGCAACACGCGAGTATCGTCACCTGCAGAGCCTCAAGCGCGCCTTCGTGAAGGAGCCAGGTTACTGGAAATCCAAAGGGCCAATGAAGCGCAGAGCCAGTCTCGCGTGTTACAACAGAGCAGGAACAGATCGGGCCACTGACCTTACGATCCTGAGTACAATACAGATCAACAGATTTCGTTGAGTAGAGGTTATTATCATTGATCCAGGAAGGCCCTACATAACATGTTCGTGGACGTAGATGGTCTGAGTCATTAGTTGCAGTATCACCATGTCTGCACTCCCTCTAATTCTCTGATTCTCCTCTCATTTTCATCGATGATATGTTGTTGTTGGCTCTTCTCATAGCTCAGTGCTTGATTCTCCATTTCAAGTTCCCAATTTTCAACTCCAAGCCGGATTGCTTGTTGCTGGTACGTGTCCCGAGACGCTCTCAATTGGGCATTGTCGTCCGTGAGTCGATTAATCTCGGCACGCTGCTCGTCAATAAGTTTGGCCGCTGCAAATTCAATGAGTATTGAAGATATCTCGGGGTATAGCTACGCACTTTGTACGATATTCTGTCCCTAGCATTTTGGGCTCTCGCTCTCCCCGCTTCCTTTCTCTTCGCCTCCTTCTCCGGGGGCGCCCGGCGCGGATCGAGTCTGGCGTCGGTGAGCGTTCCTTGCGCTTCTCGCCGGCCGCGGAAGGTTTCGGCTGGTACGTCAGTGGAGACTCGACCGGGATCGTTGATGCCATGTCTGTGGCACGAAACCTGTTCATCTTGCTCTTCATATCTGGAATGATGCCTTTTCTAGGGCGAGAGGTGGGCACAATTGGTTTAGAAGCTTCGATTCGTGTCTTTGATGACGTCGATTGACTAGCGCTTGTAGATGCGATGGCGGCGGCATGCTGGTGAGTTGAACTGGAGCTGAGCGATGGTTGCACCGAAGGATCGTAGTAGGCCGGTTGATGCCGACCACCCGAAGTGCTTTGGTACGATGTGCCGGTCTGCTGGTATAGTCTAGAGAGATACCAGCCTTTCATATCGGTCAAGTATGTTGCTTCAAACTCACTGCGCTTCGTTAGGGTATACATTACAATTTTGATATCTCGACGAGGGTGTAACCGTTTGGATATAGTTTGTATATTCTTCAACTGTTTGGGTATGATATGAAGATCCGGCCGCTTGGGGAGGATATGAGTATCCAGCCTGCATTGTACTGGTGGGATCACGGGTTAAGCTATGTCCGCGGCCAAGGACAAACTTCGACTCACGATTGGTATTGTCCATTTGGTACTGCTGTCGTCATATAATTGCGTGTGGGATCATATGGCCAACCCTGTGTCTGAGTAGCGCCAGCGCTGAACTGAACAGGATCGAGAATGGTGGGAGACCTCCGGGACGAAGGTCGGGATAGTCCATGGTTAGCAGGATATGAATGCTGCATGTCGGTCGTTAGTCGTATAGTCGTAAGAATGAGACGTGAGACGTTGGATTGAATGGTTGGCGGTACGTCCTGGGTTCTGGCGACTTTATATGATAGCACCATCGTCTCCGACAAGTCATCCAACCATAGAAGGTACAAATTAACTTGGGAGACAAGGTCATCTATGAGTACAATGAACAGTGGCTTGACGACAGGCTGCGCATGTATGGACCTAACAAGGATTGCCTAGATAATCAGAAGGTAAGCTAACAAATGCTAATACGAATATTTGCTCACATTTGCGGTCCCAGAGGTTACCTACAACGAAGTAATTTCCATAGCCTGTGTCCAGCCACAGAAAACATACTTACCACCTTGGAACTGAGTGCTTACTGTAATAAACGAGACAGCTGGCTTGCGTCGAGCTGTCTACCTTGCCCGCGTCCCTGTCAGCAGTGGAGGACAAGAACAAGGCCGTCGTCATAGACCCAATTCGAGTACAAAACACTGCTGTTGATAAGCACGTCAAGAGCGTACCTTGTATTGAGAGATCATTTCTGGCTAGACTTGTAGACTGTCATTGCATTAGCCATGACGAGCGATACTGTAGTTCGTCGAGAGTTGTCGCTGAAGTGAGAGGATGCATTGAAAGGAACAACTTTCGGTTGGCCAGGCGCCCGTGCCTGAACGGTCGGCATTTCCCGGCTTACCAGCTCAGCGACTTCAACAAACGAGGCCCAACTTCAAATCTCCACCGCGCATTTCCACAGTATTTCCTCTGGCCTTCTAACTTAGCATCTTGGTCTTGTTGGCAGCTGTCGATGAAATTTGCGGCCGTCCGTAGCGCTGTGCGCACCCCAAATGACTGATAGCTCTTTTTGTGGCCTAATCGATTGTATGTCCTGTCATGCTTCTTATTGTTTTGCTCATTCCCAGCGGCCGCCATAACGACGGCCGTGAAGTCTGCCCTTACCTTTTGGGTACTACTTATTGTTGCGGACGCAGGTGAGATGCGGGTGCAGCACCTTCTGTGTGGCAATATCATGGTTGCTACCGCTCACGCATGCCACGTCGCCATGACATGTGCGTGGTCTTCATCAAGCGAATGGACTCGACAAAAAGAGTGAGAAACAATTAACTACGAGTTTGCTAATACCAATCGACCTTCGCTGTGCTCATGTGTGAGCATATAACGCAGCCATGCGATCTGACTGCGGTGCTCAATCAATTCTTTGTATCGTACTTTCTCGTGAGTTTTGACCGCACGAGACGTCCACCTTCATTCATCACGCCTTCTGCACACAGAACATCAAGTCATTTGAGATCGCCGCACGTCTCCATGTCGTCCGCGCCGAACTCGCATGGTGTTGGCTCCGGCCATTCAGGCCATTACATCGTTTCTCCCCAGACCATCCATTCTGCCATCTCAACGCATCGTAAGTCGGCATCGAATTGGCCGTGTATATGCATTTTTACTGATGTTTTGGTCCGGTAGAGTGGCAGCAATCCTCAGATCGGCACTGTCCGTCGGTCATCCAGACCCTAGGGGTCGCTCGCAGTAACGAGCTTGTCGAATGCCGGAATGAGATGCAAACCGCCCTCGACGCATTTATCAATGGGCAGATAAGCCGGGCAGATTTTGACTTGTGCTCAAGCGGGTTGGGGATGCTGGCCGCGACTACGATCGGCGCGCAGCGAATTATGATGCAAGGAAAGAAGCTGGACAGGCCAAGCCCAGCGACTGGTTCAAGGAGTTTCACGGGCTTACAGATGAAGAGGCAAAGCAGCATCTGCATCAAGGAGGCAGATTGATGGATATCCGAACGGCCAACGAGGAACGCAGCAGTTCTCGCATTGCACAACAGAGCAGGCATGGTCGCGGCTATTGATTGCGCAGTTCTAGCTACAATGTAGGGTATCGCATTCGTCCCAGTCACTGGATATTGTTGTCATCGAAATAGCAAGGCATTATTAAGGAATGAGGCGTTCGCAGATTTACTCGATTTAAGTCACGGGTTTGGATATTGCCATAACTGCCTCTCCTCTAATTCTCTAATTCTGCTATCTTTCTCGGTGAGACGGTCTCGTTGCAATTCGTTCTCATTCCGCAACGCTTGGTTCCTGATTCGAAGATCAAAGATCTCCACCTGGTGACGGGCATGTCTCCCTTTCAGCTGATCAGCCTCGGAATGGCTCCGACTGACCTCGACCTCGAGCCGCCCAATGCGGGCGTTCTGCTCATCAATGTATGTGACCGCTGCAAATGGAATTAGCCTTGACGCCATCTCAAACCGGACGTACATACCATTTGCAACATTCTTATTCGACGGCTTGTCCTTATAATACCGCAAACGAAGGGGGAGCTTTTCAGTGAGCTTGGCGATGTCTTCGCGCAACTCAGCCCTGCCATTCCTGGATCTTTCCGACTCCTTGGCTTTCTTGGTCACGGCTTCGGCTTCCCTAGTCGTTTCCGGGGGAGATGATGCGCGGACCTTGCGCTTCAACTCACCGACTGCAAAAAGTTGAGACTGGGCCTGGGCCGGTGCGTCCTTTCCGAGCCGCCACCTGCCCATCTTGCTGTTCATGTCCGCATTGCTATCTTTTGGACGACGGGCTGTGGAAGCAGCCGGCTTCGAGGCCTTGGTTCGTTTCTCTGATGATGCAGGGTTTGCGCTAGGTACAGCTTGACTGGTACTTGAAGAGGCGGCGGCAGCATGCTGGGGTGCCGAGTCCATGGTGTAACTGTTCGAAGGTCGCGCCAAAGGATCATGGTAAGAAAATGAATTCCAGTCGGCCGTCGGAGTGCTCTGATACGATGTGCCGGTCCGCTGGTATGATCTAGCGAGACGTCAATAAATCTATCAGTAAAGGATGTTGCTTTGAACTTACTGCGTATTAGTAGGGTATGAATTATGGTTCTGGTCGTTCGTTGAGGACGTAAGCATTTGGGTATGGTATGAGGATTCAGCTGATTGCGGGTAGTACGGGTATCCATCCTGCATTGCCCTTTACGCCGCCGAGTAAGCTGCGTCTAGGATCAAACATAACATTCAGCTTACGATTGAAGATGTCCATTGATTGTTGCCGCCGTTGTAGATATGTGTGTAGGGCCGTAGGTCCAACCCTGTGGTTGAGCAGCGCCAGCACTGAACTCGGCAGAGTCAAGGTTAGTAGGAGATCTCTGGGACGAAGGTCGGGATGGCCCATAAGTTGACTGATATGGATGCTGCATGTCGATCGTTAGTCGTAAGAGTGAGACGTAAGACGTTAGGATGAGACGTGAGATGATAAGATGTATGATTAGCGGTAAGTCCTGGATTTTGGCGACTTTATATGATACCACCATCGTCCTCGACAAGTCGTCCGTCCATAGACGGTACAAGCAAGTTGACGAGACAAAATGGTCAGCAAGTACAATGGACAACATGACTTGACGACGGGCTGCGCAAGCTACGTACGTTACAAGGGTTTCCTAGAAAATCAAACTATAAACTTGGACACGGATGAGAATATCTACGCGTTAGCTGTCGAGACTGATCATGATCATAGCCAAGAAATACCTACATCATTCGAATGGTCTGCCACCAGGTTTCATCAGCCCGTTTTTCAGGTGCAATACTTACTATATTGAAAATGCCAGATGATATGCTTGCATGGGGCGGGCGTTCCTGTGACCCAGAGAACAAGGACATTGTCGTAGCCCTAATTCGAGCACAAGTCACTTCTACAGACACGCAATTGAAGACCGCACCTTGTCAATATCCGAAATCATCGTGTCCAACGCGATTGTATCCTCGCTATCAAACCTGCAATATATGCCTATTGCTTCGTCTGCGCTGCAGCTCGAGTCGTGGAGGTCAGGACGAAGATAGGCGCCTGCATTTTGATCAGGAAAATTCGGCAGTTTCCGAGCTCAGCGAGAGACGCTCGACTCCTCATCCGAACTCCGAGGTCGGACCAGGCTACGATACTTCCACGCTTTGTCTTTCCTTCCTTCTTTCTCTCGATCCCATGCAGTGCTGAGTTGGTATTGAAGTGCTGCAGCAACCGCTACCACAATTGTCTATGACAAAAGAAAATGTCATGAATTCTCACCGTGGACAGCCGATAACTCTCTTTGCCGGAGCTAAATCGGGCTTCCAGCTTCATCATGGTGTCCTATCATGACGGACCTCTCTTCGATGGTGAGTGGTGTTCAATTGTTGTCCTGACAGGTCATCGACATCTCGAACAACCGAGCTGCCAGCCGTCTCGATGTATATTGTACGGCCTGGGCATCGATTGCCACTGGCCACACACGACCTACGCCAGTATCTTGGAACAATTGGATTGCATCTCTACATTCTGCAGAATCTTCCCTGAATCCTACCCCGTATCGCCGGGAGACAAAAGACTAGGTTGAATCCGCTGGCAATGCCGCATTGCAGGTCCCGTATCGGGTACAGCGAAGCGAGTTCATTCGGGGCACTTATTCCTCAGGAATAGCTCGAGCTCTCGGATATAAACGACCTGCCTGTGTCGAGGTCTTTGCTATCTGTCTAATCCGACATATCATATCTCAGTCTGTCATGTCTTCCAACGCTAGTCGTTCTCATGCTACCCATGCTTCGGTCTCTCAGCAATCAACCCCAGCGGCCGCTCTACACTGTAAGCAGCATTGACATAATCTCGAGCGAGCCTTCCTATTCGCTGCCGAATACTAAGAGGGACGTTTNATTATAGCAATTTCCGCGTCTCTTCAGCAGCCAGGTGAACTCTGGTCGCTTATGATGTATAAATCTCATTCATATCGCGCAGGTGCTGCTACAGTCGACCCGCGCTTCGAGCTGAACGAGGCTACACGGCTGAGCCGCGAAGGTCTCATTAGTCTTCAAGATTACAGCGTCATCGCTCACCGCGCGACAAATGCAATCGTCGAGGAAGGGAAGCGCAAGCAAGCCCTGATTGATCAATACATTGGGCGCACGCCCACCCCCGCCGAGCTGCAGCGCGACTTCGGCTATACGCCCGAGCAGCTGCAGGCGGGGGTGGACTACTACATGCGCCTGTACAACATCCCTGTGGAGAACGTGACGCGCAGCCAAGATCGTCCGCGTAACAATAGGAGTGCGCGGGGACACTGAGGTACGTACGGCCCCGTCTCGCTCTGGGTATAGCTGACCATTTTGCTTATAGTATCAATGGTATCATTCCGCCTTACTGCATCTCGCCATATAGCAATATACCCAAGAGTGTATGGAGGATGCTCTTATGCGTCCTCAGCCAAGAAATACATTATTGTCTATATACTCTAACTTCACGTGGTGTCAGCCCTCCATCGTCCATATCGTATCGTCCCTGTTACCTGGCAAAGCCATAATGCATGCACCGAAGATTCACTCATGCCTCTTGCGACATCGCCTGCGCCTGCATCTGCGCGATCGTCCCGGCCATCGCAGTCTTCTCATACACAAGGTGCTCATTCGCAGCCTGCGCCGACCGGCACTGTGCATTCAGCGCCCCAACCTCCCTCTGCAGCTCGTCAATCGTCGCCTGCACCACGCGGAGATAGTCAATAGCTGCAGCACGATCAGCACCCGTCTACGAAACCGGAAGATCGAGGTCACCTCCATCGATGGCACGCATGTCCGGCTGGTGCGAGTCCTGGCGATAAGGCGGCGGCAGCAACGCATTCAGCTCGGCGAGCCGGTTCCGCCGCCGGTCGCGCATCCTGTCCTGCTCGCGCGCACCCTTGCTCTTGCCCTCCGAGCCGTCCGTGGAGATGCTCACAGTGCGCTGCGTGGCCGGCGGCGTGTGTGCTGCGGGGAAGGATGCCGCGGGGAACTTGTACGTCATGGAGCGCATGGTGTCTTTGTACGACACGCTTGAGCTGGAGCGGGCGTGCGCGCTCGACGATGGCATTGGGGAGACGCTTGTCCATGATGCCGATGATCGATGACCGTGGTGAGCTGCCGTGTGACTAGACGGATGCGGGCTCGCATGCATACTAGGACTAACATCAGCCGATGACTTTCAGCACGTTGCAAGGCCTGTCTCTTACTGGTCTACGCCCGCGTACGACGTACTGGCGGCCGGCGCCATTGCAGGACTCGGAAACTGTACGAACTGGATGGGCTCGTCCAGCATCCACTCACTGGGGCTGAGCCAGTTCGCGGACCCTCTGTGCGAGGACGAGTGGTTGTGGTGCGAACCCATGTTCGTGTGTGAGGCAGGTAATACGAGCGGGGATTATGCTGCATTTCGCCATGGCCTCCCCCCGTTAAAAGCTACGATGGGATTTAGTCGTCGGGACGACAGCATGAGCAAAGTACAAGGCACTCAATGCAACACTTGCCATCACACCTTGTGGCTGTCGACGTAGTCCCTGGTGTGTACACCAGAAGGGGCAGTAGGAGCATCTGGCGGGTATGATGGGCACGAAAACGGACAAGGACCGGCTCGGCTACCCCGCGACCTCGAGGTGTTCCCTACTGAAAACGGCGCGAACATAAGTCCTGCTGAATCTGCAGGACGACCTGTCAATCCGCCGGAGGACGTATTTAGTAAGGCGATGCGCTCAAAAACAAGGACGGGCGTTTATATAACGCGTGCGTGCTCTGATGTATAAATTGGAAACACCTGTCAGTTAGGCTGTAGCTCACCATGGTGACGATTTCCGTAAAACCTCGCAAGAAAGATGATCAACAAGTGATCAACGGCATCTTATCCTGGCGCGGTCATTACGTAGTATACAACTTCACAAGACGAGGATATCATGTCAATGAGTTTTTCCAAGAGAGGCATGCTTCATTGTTTGAGCTCAGGGCGTGCCGTCCAACAGCCAGCGGATACCATCCTGGCGATCTTCCACGTATTGCCTGCCCACATTAATTCCAGAATGGGGCCAAAAGAACGCGTGAGGCACTCCCGGATACCTAACAAATGACGAAGTTTCATCATGACGAAAAATACTCAAGTACATTGACGTACAGATGAAGCCGTGTTTTGATCCCCTCACTTTTAAGAACTTTATTGTACACGATCCCCTCGTCGCGGAGCGGGTCCAGCTCACAGACTTGGATCACCGCCGGAGGGAGGTCCGCATGGTTGGGATGGAGCAATGGCCAGGTGATGATGTCGGTAGGATCCGGGTTCCACAACTCTGTTCGGCGCGGCGTTTGTACCTTAAGGGCTGGCGAAAAATGGTGACGCACCGGTGTGCTGTATGATCGCACGCTTGTTCAAGAAGCTAGGGTGCAGAGGTAGATCTATGGACTTCAGCTCTGCTTTATATCTGCTCCCGATAAGACCTGAGACCGCTGAGCAGGAAGGTGCAAGATGACTGAACCCACTGCTCTGGGAAGTTTTCCGCATGGACGAGACCTGGGATTTGCAGGACTTGGCCGGTCAGAGGTTGCCCTTGGAAGGACGGATCATCTCTGGCACGAAGTGCAGCGCCAGCTGCCAGATTCCCGCCAGCAGAGATACCACAGACTATGAAGCCTTTGGACAAGGATGCATGAAGGAGCTCTGTATTATCGGCAGCCTGCAGTAGATGACGAGTCAGAACTGCGTATCGCCTGCGAATGAGAAATCGTACAGACCCATTTCAGTCCGGCATAAGCGTCCTCCCTACATACCGGGTGGGGAAATTCCGGTGCGAGCCTGTCGATGGAGATCGTTCTTAAGGAAAGGCATCGCACGAGATGGCCCAGATACAGACCTGTAGCCGACGTTCACGATAGAAACCTGATGTCTGACGCAAGTCTGCCTCAGCCAGATGTCATCCATGTCAAGGTCNCCAGAGATCCAGCCTAAGACAAACATTAGACTTCAAAATAANANATAATAAAGAGTCGGCACCAACCTCCGCCATGATAATGAACGAGAAGCGGGAAGACGGCATTCGCTTCTTCCGCGGGAGTCGGAATGATGCATCTAACGGTGATCTCTCCTCCATTTACAGGCACCGTGTGCTCTTCGACACGGTGCTCAGATGCTGAACCACCTGAGCCATAGAGTAAACTCAACGGAGAGATNNCGACGCTCACCAGGGGGTATGAGGCNTTTATCGCGCTCATTGATCGCCACGACTAGGTTGCTGAGCTGCTTCCTCCTACCCACGGGATCGAAGGAGCGATTGGGCAGCGGCGCCTTCGCAATAACCTCTGCGAATTCTGGATCAAAATNAACCAGGTCACTCGGGCTTAGNGACATCGAGNGATGTGGATGGGGTAAACTTTGAGAACGGGTGGGATGGCTCCGTACCCTGCGAGTTCATATACGAGANGAANGTTAGTTCTCACCATCCTCCGGAATAAGGCTGACTCGCTGGGANTAAATGTCAACAAAGAACTCAATGTCTGCCGTCTGCTTGCCGGGAGGACATCCAGGGTCATCTGCCTCGGTGAGAATGTCGGGGCTCCGTGCTGATCCTCACACGCCATACTTAAGCTTCAAGCTTTGCACGNAGTGCGATCTCTTCCTTTGCATCGCCGAGTGCAGNTTCGTTATTGGCCAAAATTAAGTGCATAAGGCTATGACTTGCCATCTCTTTCCCAAGAACTGTACCAGGCGCTGGGTTGCATCGCGGCTGCGTCCACATTGCAAGTTCGGGCTCCTACAAGCTTTCTTCAGAACCATATGTGCAAATAGAGCTGACCTCATTGACGGCCATGTACAGAGGGATATGAGTGAGGAAAAAATTAGTCNAGGATGACNGAATGGTTGACGAGAATTCGATGGTGACGCGGTGACGCGGACGGGCCGCGAAGACGGTCGAGTCTACTGCTCAGACGAGATTCTCACGGTACGGTCTAACAAATCTCAAGGTCAAATCATAGGTTCGATTATTCCAAGTACTGGTGTTAACCAAACAACAAAGANCTACAGTAACAATGTTCAGCAAGAAGTAAGCTATCCGTCTGTACAGTGAATAGCGCAANAAANTTCACGATCGACATCGGAAAAGTCAATCAAAGTCCAGTGATAAAGTCCGAGTAATGAGAGTGTCCGTGAGTGCAGGTTACCTCGGTTGCCCTATGAGGCTCTTAGGAGTGCTGGACCCTACAAGCAATGGTCGTCAGTCGCGGTGATCGGTATCGGAAAGACTATGGCACATACTGGACGAACCACCTGCCGTCGCTGGCGACACAGTTCCCGCCATGCGCGTTCTGCGTGGCCTGGCAGTTGGGCGCGATGTAGTCGACGAGGCTCGACTAACGCAGAGATTATTTATATGAGACGGAGCACTCGAAGGAAATGTACATACCCAGTCGGTGCGGCAGTACTGCAGAGTGTCGTTGGTCTGGTTCACGATGAAGCTCTCGCAGCTCGCGTAAGTCATCACGATCAGTGACGTGTTTTGCTGCGTGCCCGCGTCAGAATACTTTAAGCAGAATAGTGCGAACGAAAGAGCGACTCACAGCAGGGTTCATATCGAAGACGTTCGCGATGTTCTGGCTGTCGTAGAGCAGCGCATCCGCAATGACAGTGCAGTCATTCGGGTCGGGGCCGCCCCCGGCGCCAGAGAAGCAGTTCGTGTTGCCTGAAAGCAAGAGCACTCAAATTAACAAGGGATGCCTGCCATGTCTGACCGACACGTACAGGTGGCTCCGCAGACGTTCTCCTGGCGCTTGCCCAGCACCGAGCGCACGGCAATCGTGTCGCCCGTGGGTGTGATCGGGTTCGAGCACTTGACGTGCTCGACGCGCACGCCGCTGTTCTGGCCGACGTACGCCGTCGACAGTGTCTGCTTGTTGTCACAGTGGACGGTGGAGGCACGCGCAGTCGCGGCAGCAAGGGCGAACGAGAGGAGAGTAGTGAACTTCATGATGACGAGCTTGGAGGGCTAAGAATGCGGATGCTTAGAGAGGCAGATGAGGGTATGAGACTCGGTGCAGATATAATGTCTGCACGAGGTGCCTTTTATACAGGACGGGTCCGGNCGTCGGGCTGATTCTGGGGTGGCAATGCTGGAGGGAGCATGTGGACGTCTTGCACTGGAACGCACGGGCTTCGCGACCGTGAGTCCGAGGCGTCTTCTCTTCGACTCCAGGCGCGCAGAGGCGCGTAATGCAAACTTGTGAAGTACGAATGAGATTGTCATAGTTTGCCTCGAGGGCAGTCCTAATTCTTCCTNGTGGCATGTTCATGCCACGAAGGCTTTTGTTCCTACCGGCGGGAAAAATGCCTCATGTTGGTCTCGGCGAAGACGTCGAGAACGGGCTTGGCGAAGCTAGCCATGATGCATGACGCCGGAGGACGGAATGAGACCGGATGGATTTAGGGCTGCGATGCCCAACATGTAGTAAGGCCTATAAAAATAGCTGTTGTATGAAGCCCGTGTGTGAAGGCCTTCGCTATGTCAATGTGATAGTCAGATCATTGTGTGACTAGCAGCGCGCCCCGAAGAGCAGTGCCTTCAAGCTGTGTCTGAATTAGGGTCAAAATCAGTAGTCAATATACGCAGCTGGTACAGATGCCTTCATGACGCTCAAGCCTCATGGGCCTGAGTTTCTGGAGGAGGTCAGCAGGGTGCGGAGCCTCAGGGCGATGCGAGCGGATCTGGGATAAGTTGGCAGTGACGACCGTGCGTCGGGCTCTCTGAGCAGTGAGAGAACGGGTACTGTCTCCCGCTGCATGTCATCGTTGATAGGCTGGTAGCAACGCACTGGATTTGAGGGTCCCTTCGTGAATGGCAGCTGAGAGGTGAAAGACGAGAGACGAGATGCTGGGAGATTTCAAAGATAGAGTTGCAGACCGACCTGGAGACGAGTCACATAGTCGTTCATTCAGAGACGCTGGAGGCTCAGCCTGGAGCTGGTGAAGGAGAACTCAAGCTCAAGTCTCGGCCCCGGACTCTCCGGATGTGTCCGAGAAGTTAGAACAAGCGCAATGACACGGTGGGCTGAGAGCTCCGCGAGTCCTTTTACAACGCGAAACAACATGATGAGCGCGCCTCAAGCCAGGCTCCGTCCCATCCGCCGCTGTCGGGTAAAGATGATTTCTAGGGCGAGGGGAATCTGAGTAGTGGTGTGGGAAAAACATACCCGATTTGGATATGTTGGGATCACGGCAACTAGCGAAATTTGAATCTCCGTACAGCAAAATTTGAAGCTCTGTACTCTTGTTGATCTTTACCCTCCAACAACGGCTGGTTGAAAACATTGGTAAACATTCAGCCACCGTCAGCCACCACAGTCCACGGACGGCATTCACTGAGGTAAGGGACATCCGGCAATCCACCCAAGCTATTAGGAGTCTAGTCTGCATGCCATGCTATTCTACTGTAGGTAGAAAATTTTGAATTGTATCGTAAGGTCATACCATGAACAGCAAAGAGCAGCTCCTCACTATTGTCAACACCATCCAGGCCTCTCAAGTCAACCTCGCTGATTTATTAATATCCTTGCTCGACCTCTATACCCCTGTCGGTACCACCAATGAGCTCTCGCAAAGGGTCACAGAAGTACTCGACACATTTTTGAATCATGCAATACTTGAAGAAGCAGCACTGAAGTGGTGCCACACAATACGCAGGCAAGACTTACCGGCGCAGTCAAGTCACTGAGTCGAAAGGAGAATGGATGGCACTTCAGTGCCCTGCGTGCAACCCCTGAAAAGCTCAGTGACTTTGAAATGGAAGTAATGGCTGGGGACATACAGGAGTTGGAACCAGAGCTATGGGATACTATTGGTTTCATGCTTGGGGCCCAAAACAATTCTGTAGCAGGTATGTTTCCAATACATGTCCTTCAATGGAGACCTGAACACGCAGCACGAAAGTCAGCACAAATATAAACGACAAGGATATGGATGAGGAGGAGAAGATATATTGGGCAACACAAGATGATGTTGGCTTACTTGACAACAAAGGCCGCACTACAGGGCAAAATAAAGTGATGCAGCGCAAGGTGCGACAGCAGTCACTTATCCAAATCATATGTTCTCGTCTTGTAATCAGACTGCATTGGATTGACACCTAATAGAAACAAGTCATCATGATCAGTATCATGATGCAGTCAGTAAATCAACAGTGCAATGCACTGCAGAGTATCATTGGAGTATTCCTGCATTCTTGCGATACTCCTGAGAAGGTGATCAAGACCCTCTTGCATGCTGGCATGTCTATCTCGCACAATGCGATCAATCGGGCAGTCAAATCACTGTCAATTGAAAGCTCAAAGGGCATTGTTGCACTTGGACGGACATTGCTCGTCAGCTATGCATACGACAACTTCGACGTGCAGCTCAATGTTGGCACACCGACCGTNGAGGAGGGTGTTAGTAGNACACTTGATCCATCTGACTTCAGGCNACCTGTTACGATTGGAGCANGGTGTCAGCACTGACGATCTCAAGTGCTCTCGAGAGCTATGGGAGAGCTCANCATACAATGAAGACTGCTCATCACCNTACCCCAGGCACATCTCNCTAAAGTCGACAAGCCACTTACGAGGGNTCCATCNNGAGAGCGAGCACATATCTGGGCAATCGCNTCNTGCATGCTTTAACNCGTGGCAGTTCCTATATGATCTATGCCACCATGGCCCNNAATATTTTCACCAATTCNGCAAGGATGTNGGAGAACNNGAGNCGGTNNAAAAGATACCTATTACAAAGCTGCACCATGTTCCTGCCCGTGCAATGGATATTAATCAGTCCACGGTCTCCAGGAATAAAGATGCAATTGCAAGCCTCTTGTCACAAGGCAGCATCGGTGATCCAAACGAGGATGACAGTACTGGATACGAAAATAATGTTGTCGACATGACAGAGCATGTTATCTTGGTGCATGGCGACTTGGGCACTTGCAAACGTGTACAATCTGTCCTGGAGTGCAGATCAGCAGAGGCNNNACCNTNNNGNNNCTNTCAATANAGGTNNTCTNCA
>SFCI01000159.1:0-30057 GCA_004681135.1 Hericium alpestre | reverse complement strand
GATGTAGAATACGCGAGTCTGACATTACCCCGTCATTATAGCCGTTCGATGGCGCAAAGGGATTTCGGTAAATTGCTTGCAGTGCTAAGATTGGCCTCATGGGCCATGCGCCCATTGGGCGCCAAGATGGTACTAGTATCCAGGTCAAATCGTCAGCGTGCTGTTGAACAATGACAGGGGAGATCAACTTCAACATGCGACCTGAAAAGATCCGGTGTATCGGTGGAATATATGCTGATATTCTGGATACAACACAGGCACGCCGGCTTCAAATGCGAGTATAGCATCGGATAGAAATAGAATGCATCGCATGGACGTGCACGTACTGCGTAGAACAAGCGGAGAGATAAGGGGAAGGAGGAGGACAAGTTGGGGATGCCATCTGCCGGGACACTGAACCGGCAAGCGCCGCCCTTACTAAGCGCTCGAGGACTCCGGGCTGCCCGATTTCTCCTTCAAGCTTCAAGTCCAAATCGCCTTTGAACACCGCAAATGCGCGTCTGAACACAACTGTCCAACCACATAGACTGTCATTCTGGTGATCTTTCTCAACTCCGGAAAATAAAAATCGACTCCTAGCTTGGCCTTGTCAACTCTACATTCGGTGCTTCGTATGACGGTCATCATTATTCAAGCCTTTCCAGCCGTTTGCTGAACGATAGGCCCCGCTCCGGAAATTATTCATAGAGACCGTGGTTTACCGAAGACGTCAATTCCATCAGCCGTGTCCTGCCGCAGTCACAATCCGCACGAATTGGCGAGCGGCGACAAAAACCCGGGTGGCGTGCCCCTTCGAAATCTGGATGCCATCGTGCTCCGCTTCAATGGACCTACTCTATGTCAAATCGTTCAGCAAACAGCTGTAAATCGAAAATCCTAGCTAAACAAATTATCAGCCACACACGATCTAAATTTGGGGCTCCAGGATGAGACATCAGAGTTTGTCGGCCATTTTTGGGGCTTATGGGGATGCAACCTGGGTGGTCCGAGCATCGAAATTTTGGGGAAAGGGATCAGACCTTGGAGCCNAAAATAGGCGAGTTTTTGGGGAATGAGCATCGGACCTCTTGGTGAGTTATCAGGGGTCCTGAGGGACGCGGCATGGTCTGGCAGTGGCGCCACACAGTCGCAAGCAGTTTTCGACCTTCGCCGACTCAAAAGATGTTTACGTCTTTTCGCTCCGGAAGGCCTATCGTTTTTGTAAACGGCTGTAAGTTCGTGCCCGCATCACGTCAAGAACAGTGCCGAGAACCGTGCTTGGCACGCTGCCCAGCATGTCCCAACGAAAAAATAGCACCTTCGGCCTCCATAGGACATGCTCTTTTGGATGGGCCGGCGCCTTTCACTGATAGGGGAGTGTGTCTCATGGAAAACTCGATTTCTGATGCGACATGCATCCGCATCGGGCAGTCAATTCCGGCATCTCCGGCGGCGCTAAATTTCATCAAATTTCATTTCCCGCCCCCACTGCCTCAGTGCGCGGGTCCCTCGGTCATCCCCGCCATCCCCGGCATGCCCCAGCTGCCTGATCTGCTGCCGCATGATGTGCTGTTACGTGTCCGGGGACACGTTGCTAGTCAGCGCCCCCAGCAACCCTTGTGTCCCATGAACACTAAGCGCATATTCACCGCCACCGTGTCTCCTCGACACTATGTGCATATTCATGGGTCCTGTCCATTCCCTACAGGATATAACTAAGTATACAAAAGTAAGTTAACCGCTACAACTTGCCTTCGGAAAATGACCAAAACTCTTCAGACTCTCAATATTGGCCGGCACGCATCACAAGGAAGCGACACTGCTCAGCCCATCCAAGAACTTGTCAAAAATCCTGCAGCAACTCCGGAAGATGACATCGCTAGCCACGCAAAATGGCAACCCGAAGGTAGAACTGGACATTCGACGGACCCGCCGTCCAGGTGGGACGTTCAGCGAGCACAACTTCGGGAGAAGCCAGAGGATCCCGAAGGTTGGATTCTGGAACTGCCCGGTCGACATCGCTGAAAGGTCTGGAGACCTCAAGAAAGTTAAGGAGACATATGAGGCCTTGCTCGAGATGTATCCGAACACGGTACATTTAACTGTCGTTGCATCGTGGATTGCTTCGCTGAGCGGTAGGATAGGCCTCAGCACAGATTGCTTATCTGGACCATGTCTTGAACCCTGTGTCTTTCCAACTCACGGAGAGCCTTTTCAAGAGGTTCCTGCTGAAGTCGCCTTCAGTTGACCTTTTCAGATTCTACGTTACATCTCATACGTCAGGTTCGTCACATTGTATATATGCTCATCTAGGGTTCATGCCAAACTGCTTTGTACAGATGAAAGAATGCTGATCCTGAGGCTTACGTGCTCATTATACTTCCAGACGAATTCAACTTGGGAAGAACAGCAGAACATGGATGCCCTCTGCAAGGTCTACCATCGTGCTGTGCAGATCCTGCTGGAGAATGTCGAGGTGCTATGGTAAGAGCTGGAAGCATTCGAGAACAGCTTGAACAGAGTTATGGTGAATTGTTTGATGACTTTATCACCAACATATGCTGATTGATGCGGACACCGTAGGCCTAGAAATTCATTAACGACCTGCGGCCATCGTACATGCAAGCGCGGACTGTACTGCATCAACTTCAGCATCACCTCGGTCCCTTATTCCCGCCACCGCCCCGTTCATCCTCATCACGTCCTCCACTCTACCTGCTGCATCTACCGACGTTCAACACAGCTGAATGAGCGCTTGTAGGTGCTCGGAAGAATTATCTACGGTGCAAAGAGAGCAACCCACTCCAGATTGAGGACAAGGGCAAAGCAACTTTCATTGCGCGGGCAGGGGGGTATCGCACGGCAGTCGTCCGCATGAGATTCATCGGCGAAATATGGTGCGAACATCTTGCCATGGCTCGATGTATGCTTACAATTTTATCCACAGGTACATGGCATATGTCTGGACTAATAGTGTTGGTAAGTCGGACGAGGCTATCAACTTCCTCAAAGCCGGCACAAAGCCGGCATCGATGCGAAACCTACAAGATCAGCTCCCATCGGTTAGAGTGTAACTACCACTGATGGTATTACAGCTATGTCCTTAATTTCACATATGCCGAGACCTTTGAAATCAGCTAGCAATATGATCAAGTTGGTTAAGTCCATGCTGTCTATGAGAGATTACTCGCAAATCTGAAGCATGACCTTGACGACCTCAAGAAGCATGCGAACACCTGATGCAGCCACGAACAATAACGATGCTGGCCAGGGCCTGAACCAACAATCATCACATTCTCAGATGATGAAAGGCGGCGTGCAGATCATCTGGCAAGCCTCTGGAGACAAGCGTGCAAAATCTAAGGAGTTGATTGAGTGCAGGCGGGAGTACGGCTTGGTCTGGACAATGTACCTACATTTCGCCAGGCATGCAGAGGGCATGAAGTCCTCTCGCACCAAGTTCTGCAAAGCGAGGGGAGAGAAATGGACTCCGTGGGAGGTTTACGAGTCTGCAGGTATGCTTTGAGTCATCCAATCGCTCAACATGTGCTTACTGTTATGCACAGTGCTCACAGAGTACCATGATATGAAGGATACAGGCATTGCAAGACGCATCTTTGAGAAGGGTATGGAAATACTGTAGCCAATTGTATTGTACCAACGGAGGGGAGAGGTGTGACAGACACAACATCATACCAACCAACAATGGAAGGCCTGTGACACGTGACTTGGAGAAAATTAGCAACGGTCTGTAACGGTGGTACTGCAACAACGTGTATTTGTAGGACCGTAGGCTATAGCTACACCCTGCTACATTATCTGTTTAGGCATAAACATACTAAGGCAGCACTTCGAAATTGTAGATATTGAGGCAAGGCATGATTTTCCGCTGGGAGGCCAACGCAGAGGGCAAAATTGATCACTCAAATTAGAAATCAGTCAGGTGACACCAATCCAGATGAAAGTGACAACAAGGAGCTGGGACATGGAGCACAGCAATAATAGGCTCGAAAGGAGACAGCTATCCAAGTAGATTCTTCGATTTTAGAGGGCATTTTTTGAACGACCCGGGCGATAACAATGGGCCCTGTGTTAGCCATGACAATATTGAAATAAACAATGCAACGGGCCCTGTGTGACGTGTGACCATTGGTATGATACAATTGGTTACAGTATTTGGTGATGAGGTCGACTTCGTCGCTCATTACCTGGGCTTTCTGCTTTCTGTGAATGATGAAAATAGTGAGTTGCAATGAATTAGCTTATTCGATGCTACTCAAACCGTGGTATTTAGATGCGCGTGCTGTTTTTAAACGGTCAATCAACAGTTTTCCTGCCGACCATGCTCGTCCACTTTGAGAACGATGGGCTGGTCACGAGTATCAGTATGGTGGAGGACACCACTTTGTGACAAGCCCCGAGGGCCTCATGCGGAATTGCTAAGGATCCTGACCACTTTCACTTGGAACTCCGAAAACCATCGGAATCGACACCTTTAAGGATGCTCTAAAGGATGGTCGGACCAGATTTTGCAAAAGCCAAAAATTTGATTTCTCGACATGGATTTGGTGCTTTGCAATCACGTGTTCATATTAATAAGCATCACATGACCTTGCCAAATGCACGCAGGGGAAGGCCGGGATGGTCTGGGAATGTCAGATCTGTCTATTGACATTCTCCGGAGGCTTCTACACATAGTAATGATGGTACATCTTTTACTGTGAGCAGTGGGTTGAGTATACATTGCAGGTGGCCAGATAAACAGCTCAAAAGGCTCGAAAGAAAGTCAGTCATCCGAAGCCAAATTGGTGCTTTTATTAGGGTTAGGGTTAAAAAAAACCGGAGACAGCGGATTTAGACGTTTCAGAGTCACTTTGCATAACAAAATTTTGATTTCGGGCCTTGCGGGGCTGTAGTTCGGCTTGACATGAAGTGATGTCCCCCACCATACGGTAGTCTGGCTGCTGCACAACAACTTGAAAAACGGATGGCTCAGATCTATCCAAACGGTAAGTATACACATATATTCTACTTATCCCTGATTTACATTCTTCGCATGCCAGATCCTCTCATCAAATGGTTCGCGCTGTGTCATACGTACCATAATACAGATGTAATTGCCTATCGCGATCTCGGCGTTTCCATGGCCCATCAATCCAGTGGTAACCGCAGCTCCAATGGGTCCATGGGGTCTCTAGGTCGCACCGATCTCTACCTGCGAGCCAACCCGCACACAAGCAGCCCCGTCACCACACATCACGCGACACGAGGACTCGTATGCACCACCATCATATAAGTGCCGGTCGTCGTTCCCGATGCCTCGAGACCCCTGGGAAGTGGGAAGGACATGGACGGACACAGGCGGTATGGGAGCAGTATGGGAGCCCGACCTGGGACCGCGACAGGGACCGCGACCTGCCTCCTCGCCGTGGCGACAGAGCGCGAAGAGGAGAAAGGCGTCACGCTGTCCCTTCCGCTGGTCAAGTTTGTCGAGATGTTGTCTGCACCAAATGCCTTCGACGGTATGTCTGTTGCGTGTAGTCCATCTCGGTCAAGTGATTGATTCCTAGCAGTAGCCCCGGATGCTTTCCGCCGCTGCCGCCTCGTGGTGGTATGTATGCGCCATTTATCAATTTCACAGCACGCTGATTCTCGCGACAGGTGGACGTCCACCTCCGGACTATGGTCCTTACCAGGGCCCAGGTGGAGGCCGGCGACGATACTAAACGCACAAACGTATGCGAGTATGCGATTTTGATTGCTATGTCTTGTGATGTTCCGACTTCCATCCGACTAGCCATCTAGGTTGTTATGCATTCTCCATACAAGTAAAGCACAGTAGTACTTTGGTGTGCATCTGTTCTTACCAACAACGAATCATTTATGCTCTGGATGCCCCTCAAGCGGCCTATGTTAGCTGTCAGGGCTCAAGTTGGTTTCCTTACTATTGGGTTTTGAACATGAATGTCTGGCTATTATTGTCATTGGTAGAGTCAGTCTGCATTTGACGTGCGAGAAACTTGTCTAAGGGCTGTTCCCCACCATAGGACGATAGCATGGAAGACCATATCCACGCCAGCACCGGCCAGCACCGGCTCGACCTCTCGCGACATGCGCCTGCATCAGCACCCAAATCGCCGTTGCTAACGTGCTCCTTGACATGTGCCAGCCGTCATGCTCAGCAAGCCGTCAATGCTCTTTGACATGGAGTGGACTTGTATACATGCTCTTTAAATTTTGATCCTGTTCCTGTGATCAGTCCCAGTTTGTCCGCCCCTTCCTTATGCTCGGAGACTACGCCCCAAGCCCCAAGTTCTAGCGTTGCAACGCACTAACCTTTCGGCGCTCTGCGTCTCTCAGAGTACTCAAAGGCGGCAGCACACACGGCTCTTCGTTGCGCGTGGGAATAGCCTCAGCGACGAATCAAAGACTAAGAGTTCTGGACGCACTATGAATATCTGATCCTCGACGAGTGCTCAATGCTCTCGAAGACGTTCCTCGCAAAGCTATCACGCCATATAGCCATATAGGTGTTGGCAAGCAGAAGCCCGGCGCATCTAACGCGTCTTCTTCTTTTGGAGGTATCAATGTTGTCTTGTGCGGGGACTTCCATCAGTTCCCCCCGGTCGCTGTTGCCGATGAGGAAGCATTATATTTGCCCGCCAATGCAACGCAGGACAGCCTACTACGATACCCATATTGGTCGCACGATCTATGAAGAATTCAAAGATGTGATCATTCTCAAGGAACAGATGCACGTAACTGACAGGATATGGCACAAGTTCCTGCAAAACCTTCGTTATGGTCGCATTCAGCAAGATGGTCCTGGATATGCTCCGGACCTTGATTATCTCCAATCCCAATTGCCACCTACCAATTTCGCTAGTGCACCATGGGACGCCGCCCCACGCCATGCCGTTCGCAAACAATGGAATGAAGCGGCCACTCGTAAGCATTGCGAGAAAACGGGTCAACGGCTGTTCATTTGCAAGGCAGAGGATGCGGTCAACGACCGTGCGTTTCGCCCATTGACGCTGGCCGAATATACCAGCCGCGCACAAGCAGTGATCGAGGAAACAAAAAGCGGCGCCGCCTGGATCTTCCGAAGACAATTGAGTTGTCTATTGGCATGAATGCCATGGTGACGACTACTGTTGACGTGACAAACGGTGCGCGAGGAGATATTGTTAGTAATGCTCTTCATCCCGACGAGCCAGCTCTTGGAGAGGAACCAGTGGTGCATCTCCAGGATCTACCACTGTACGTCTTGTGGAAATGCGGCGAATGCGAGCGACTCGCCTCGCAGGACTGGACGAATCAGTGATTCCGATCGAGCCAGGGACACAACCCTTTCAAATCAAGATCCCCACCCGAGCTACAAAAGCGAACACGCGCCGTGTGCGCCGACGTCAATTCCCGATGACTGCTGCATATGCATTCACAGACTATCACTCACAGGGCCAGACGATCCCGCACGTCATAGTCGTCATAGTCATAGTCGGCATAGTGTCACCACCCTCGGGCAAGCTCAACTTGTTCAACTTGTACGTTGCATTATCGGGATACCATTCGGTTGCTGCGCGATTTTGACGAAAACAAATTTCTCGCATCACATATGCGGAGCTTGCACAGGAGGACGACGGTTGATGTGGATGGATGAGGCGACAAATGGATGATGGTTGAAAACGAGACGAGAGTAGATGGTAGATGTAAGCGATTGAATTGGATTGAAAACGGTATGATATCGACAGTTACGAAGATGCCAGCGCATTCTACGAGCTGTCCAGAAGTTGAAAGACGAGAGTAGCATACTTAGACTTAGAATGGTCATCGAAGATAGCAGCCAAATGGAATGTACCTGCAATAACGATGAAGTTTGACAGAACACTAGTGACCGTTAAGAAAGGACATCCTACCGCGGGATGAAGGCGACATATACTAAATGAATAATTGATAATATAGAGCGCGATAGAGCGTGAAAATAGGGCATGACGAAATGGACTCGCAGATGATGAGATTCACTCAAGTCCTTTGTTGTCCTTGTTGCCTGGGTTGGTTACGTCGACGTCGACGATCGTGTCGAAGAACGCGTATCGCAAAAGCCAGTCAAGTTGAGGTACGTGATCATGTGGCTGAGGAGCACATCATTCGTCTTGGCGGCCTAGGAAGATGCATAGTCTGGAAATGTCATGCAGGACCGCGCGCTTCACGCTTGACGGATCGACGAGCAGAGAAGAGAGGTGGTCCTGTACAGATGATTGCAGATCTTGTAGGGCCACGTGGTATGACACCTGAGAAATTATTAGTGTTGTTTGATTGCATACGATGTCGAGGACCTGTTACCTCGAAGTGGCCTACTAAATCTGCGGGCAGCTTGAATGTCCCGTGTGCTTTCAGCGCCTGCCCCATCTCCAGATAGCGCACAGCCGTGTCAGCCAGCGGCACGATGCACTGCGCATACATGCAACGAACAGACAGCTCGGGGTCCTGGATAAGCATCTGGATGTTTGGGATGATGTACTTCGGAAAAAGGAGGCGTTCGACGGAGTAATGACCGTCACGAGCAACACATAGTGAATTACTGCTGTTATTGTATAATCTTTTCTTGATGCGACGTACCACTTGTAGAAGCATCCACAGAGCCACTGCACGCACAATGGCAGCGTCATCCAGCGTCATCGTGCAGCAGATCAACGATGTAAGGCACCATCCGGTCGAGCTTCTTCCCTTCGTCCGTAAGATGCGTCGCCAACGCCAAGAAGACATCCAGCAGCCGCAGTCGCGCACGTTTGCGCATACAAGCGTGAGGACGATGAGAGCAGGTCCGTCCGATACTCACATAAATGTCGAAGAATAACAGATGTCTGCAACGTGTTTAGACCCACCTTCTAATGCAGCGCGTCGCTTCATGTGCAAGAGCTTCGGATCGCGATTGGGCACCTACAATTCGACGGGGAATATATCCTTTGCTCTGTTCAGAACCACCTAGATCTCGAAAAGTGGACGATCTCACCTGGAAAGGATGCGACGTCTCTGCGGCCTCCGCGTACTCGACTTTCACGTCTGCTCGCCAGTCTCCTCTTCTTCAACTAAGTACGGCTCCACGCTCTCATAATCCGCCCATATCCGCTCCATCATGTGGTCTGCATCGCTCAGCAATACAGTCGCATGGGGGATCGGCAGTCGGCGCGGGAGTGGGCGTTGCGGTCCCGCCTTTGACTGTGCCTGTCGGGTGGACGTGGACGGAGTGGAGTAGAAGTCCCCGGAACAATAGGCTGCGGAACGAGGGAATTGGCGGGAGGTTCATTGACGGAGGCGATATAGGTGTGGAGGAAGGAGTAGAAGGACTCGGGAAGACCGTACATCGCGCGTTGTAGCAGCGTATCAAAGGTGGGCGGGCGGCTGGATCGAGCGCGATCATCTCCTTGATAAGGCCCTGCTCGCGCAAACGAAATGATAAGTAAAGTAAACATACCTTAACGCCTACGTCGTCGCCCTCTCGATACTAAAACAGTTGGCTCAGCGTGAACAGTGGCGCACCCTCTCTGAATAGCTCGGCTCCATACGACTCCGAACCGTTTTGGTTAGGTCACATGATCTGAGGGTGACGGGGTCACATACCTCTTGATCTACACCGTCGGCTCGTACTAAGGGCCATAAATCAGCTGACATGGATGGACGGCTTATAGCTTTCACATTCCGGACTTAAAAGCCAGTTTGCTTGAATTTTGAGGAAGATATGACCAAGTCACAACTAGTCACAAAGTGTGACAACAGTCGGGCTTGAAGCTTGATATAACTTATGATGTTCGAGCATGAGGCCCTATACTTACTACAGCTTCTGAATAATTCTGTCTGACTGAATATCTACCGGTAAAGATGATTTCTATTACTACAGCCTTTGCGTGATTTCAAACTACCATGACCCAACTAGATGGCGGCTCGCAGCTTCCTGCGGACATCTCGCTTGCAGTCCGGAACACCCTCGATCAGCTAGCTCTACGACCCCACCATCATCAACCTGACGACCAAGCCGCCCTCGGTATCTGTACTGACTGGTCTTCCCCTGCCGTTGCAGACGTATCTGACGTCGCTCACGCTCACGGCCAACAAAGCTGCAAACGCTAACGCGCGGGAGCGTGCTTGCCGGGCAGGGCAGCAAGGACGATGAGTCCGGCAAGTTTGCCGTGCTGTGGCTTGGATACGATGTCACTGGGAGTGAGAAGGATGTATAGAGGAAGCTTGGGCTGAAGGAGTGGCTGGGCAATGGGCAGACTGTATGTCTTTCTGCAATGTCCTCCGACGTGTGCTGAATTGCTCGGGCGAAGATACATCATGTGGAATTAGTAGATTGCCTCGTACTTTCAAACCGATGCTCTCGCGCTCGCGCGTAGAGTTGGATGAACTGAAAGACTTGCTGTGAAGGCTGTCGGACAAGACGTATTTCTATGTGGACGGGTCCGAACGGTACGGTTCTTCATGTCCTGTACGGCCCTCTTCCAGAAGGAATAGCGGGAGGAGGGTGGGTCGCATTGGTAGGACTTGGTGTTGCCACAGATTACTGAGCAATGTATGACCTTGTTGCAAGGCAAGACTATCAGTGGAATACAAGCATATGTATGATTGCGTCTCTGTTGCCTCTCGAAGCTGATTCTTTGTACGCAAGCTGCGTGGATACAGCGGGCTTCGCTGTCGTATCACTCGTTCTTCTCGTACGAGATCGACGTCGTCTTCGGATTGACAATGATACACAAGCAGCTGGTGATGTGTACGCTCGCAGCACGCGCTGCAGCAAACCCATCGACTAAATAGCCTGGTGCACGAGTCAGGTCTGTAGGTAGCATATTTATGACAAGTCATGATCGGCGGAGGTAAAAAGGGGGCTTTGGTGTCATTGCCGGCGTCGACAGTGGTAAGTGCACCTTCCACCTTCAATGCGTCGTAATTCTGGCTGACTTCCGCCGATGAAGCAGGTCGCGCTCGATGTGTCTGACTTGTATGGTTGACTTTATCTAATCGACATGTCTTTTGGAAGGGTGTATGTCCCATTAATTCTCACGTCTGATGCCAGCAGCCACTCTCGATATAGCGCACATATGCATAGCTTTCAACCCGCTTGCTCCATGTCGTGGACCCAGAATACATCAAGAAATGACTCAACTCAGGGCCAAGTGGTCCAGAGCTTCCAAAATCATTATAGCAGCGCGATCTACACACAAGAACAGGATCATCTTCGCAGTATTGCCGCATGGAACCCGCTCTCGGAGCGCCGAGCCTGCAAAGAACTCAATTACCCCGCATTTGCGTACCCGAACAAGAAGACATCATGTTTCATAACTCAAGTGCCAACACTTGTCGTCATCCAGGCCCTCGCCAAAGTGTACGGACTCTTTTCAGTACCGGACGACCCTAAATAAGCTTATTTGACGGCGAGAGCCTTTTGCGGTGAAAGTGTACGGGTACAGAAGCAGGTTCGTCTTGGCCGCTGTTTCTCTGCATGAATGGGGCCTGACAAATCCATGAGTGCGCAGTGGTCGCCGACCAAATCGCCACATGCGTTGGCGCTAAACTGAACATATGGGGACGTGTACACACGCTGCCTGTCAACATGTCACGATCCACTCGCCTTGCGAACCATTGAATTGTATATAATTTTCAGCTTTTCAAATTGGTTCATGGCAGGGGCATGGTCCGGGCAACTCCATCTTTCTAGAGGCAGAGGAATGCCGTCATTAGTGGCGGTATAAATCTGCAGCATGCATCCCTGCCTACTTTGTCGACAACCCGCAGCGACAGCCCGTCCAGCATGGAGCAGGGAATTCCATTAGATATGTATTATTCGGCGCCCATGGCAGACACTGAACGTCAGTTCGTCGGTGCTCCCAACTATCTCGATGCCGGACACGATCAATACCTTCAGCTGCCGTTTGGCGCAGGGTACACCAGTCAGGCGCAGGTATGTTCAACATTTCCTGATGGTGTTGTACAATCGCTGACATGACCTGTCTCGAGCTGCAGCCCGTCCACCCTGATGCGCCTCTTCAAGCCCAGTGGGATTGGCCGCCTTACCCGCCTCTCCAAACCCTGCCGTACCCCATCTCGTCCGACTACCACTATGCTAACGCAGGCCTGTCCATTGTCGACCCATACCCGTTCATACCAACCATAGACCGCCCGTCCGCGCCCAGCCAACACGCGAGAAGCGGCACAGAACCTTACCGCTTGTGCCAGACGGACGCGTTGGCCGTGCCTGGTACGAATGAGGTAAGGTTTTCTAATGCACCCGCCTTCGGCACAGACAGCCGCGAGCTATGCTGATTCTGAATGCGCCGCGATAGGGACGGGGCGGCGCTATATCCCAGATGGTCGACTACAATCCCGACGAGCCGCACGGCATGACGCTCTGGGCGCCGCGCCCTCTCCATGCGGCCTCCACCATGTCGTTCATCCAGGGCATGACATACACGGACGCCGCGCGCCAATCGCCCCCAATGCGGGCGTTGGGCGCACCGCTCGACAAGGGCGCTCCCGACCTCGCGCTGCATCCCTCCGCACCCCTGAGCGTCATTGGGGCTGCGTATACAGGTATTGGCAAGCTGGAACCCACCTATCAGGTGGTCGAGCAAGACAATACCATATGCAGTGCCGGGGCTCAGTACGACGCATCCGCCTACAGCTGCGGTGGCTCGAGCATCGTCCAGAGCGCGTCTAGTGTCCCTCTCACTACATCGAATGGTGCCCTCACTATATCAAGGGATGCCGATGGCATGTCAGGAGCTGCCAGCACCCAAACCACGTCGAGCACCGCCCACTACGCTGCCCACAACGCATCTGGCGACATCTCCGATGCGTCCAGTGACGTCCCCATCGCATCCAGCATTATCAACAACGCGTCGCGCGGGCTCGGTCGCCCCCGCAAGCTGCCGACTGGCGGCATCGTGAAGAAGAGGAAGAAGGTCAAGGCACCACCTGTGCCCAAGAAACTGCAGTTCCTTGCATGTTTCTTTTGCCGTGGCCGCAAGATCGCATGTGGGCATCCCCCGCCTGACAGAGTGGATAGGACGTGCAAGTGAGTGCTTACATTTGCATTGCTGTTGGTGACCAAAGCGCGGGGAGAGAGGAGAGATGAGGATGCGCGACAGTGGTCCGGTGACGATGTGCAGAGTGTCTGAAGTCGAGGAGGAGACGAGTCCTGCTCACTGCAGTGACCAAGCCTGCAGCTCTGCAGGCTTTATACCCTCCGCCTCGTCTTCCTGCTACCCGTTTCGCACTTATCGCTCCCATCGGAGGCGCCGACTTCTCCCTCCTCCCATTCGCGCTTTTTTTTTAATTAACTCGTTGCGTTTTACTCATACTGACCACCTTATCGCTCCATCATCATTGCAGCCAATGTGCCAAACGCGGCATTTCCTGCACGTACCCCACGGTCTCGCGTCGTGGCCAGCGCCGACCTAAGGAGATCAGCGACTTGCCTTCCGCGGGGGGTATTGGCCCTCAAGTGAGGTACAAACCACGTCGCAGGTTCTCGCCGTATTAGGTGTTTCGCGGTCGACGGCTTGGCATTGGGCTTTCAATCGATGTGGCTTCCGGTATTTTCGCCGTCGCCTTACTGGCTCCTCGTATTGACTCCATGGCGTCCAAATACAGTATTCAGTATTACATCTCATTGCAACATGCACTCTGTATGGCCCAGTCCTTCGTGACTGGGGATTCCAGCTTTTCGCGCTTCGTTTTTCTTGTTTATCCTTACGTAGTTCTCTAATGCTACAGTATTTTTTGTGTCGCCGTCATCTCCCGCTTCGATCAACTCTGCGCCCCTCGGCTTGTTCACAGCGAATACGTGATCGTCTTATCCATTTGCAGCATTTGCCCTGTTCGTCGTTGCAGTCCATATTCTTCGAGGCACAGAATACGCCACGACGCTGCTGTCTCGTTAGTGGCGTCCGCATCGCGTGTTCCTTTTGGGCTCCCTTCTGCCTCGTGAGCGCTCCCATTGGCCCAACGCCCTGTATTGCAGCGCTTTTTCCAACTCCGACTCACCCATGCGTTTAATTCGGGCACGATCACTGGTGCTTGTCGCA
Source organism: Hericium alpestre (assembly GCA_004681135.1). Lineage (NCBI taxonomy): Eukaryota > Fungi > Basidiomycota > Agaricomycetes > Russulales > Hericiaceae > Hericium > Hericium alpestre. Next base: position 15,997 of record SFCI01000159.1, on the reverse strand, counting down.
ACGCATGCGTCGCGTTATCAATAGTGCATGCTTTCCGAGTCAAGGCAGGCCGAATCTTGACATGACAAATATGTGCATACAGTGGCATGAGTAGCCACAGATCCAAGATCCATACTCGTAAAGTTCACAGATGCGCCTTCGACACACACTGATGGTAGCGGCACCTTGCGCACTGTGCAAGCTCCTCAGGCATCGGCCTCGAGCATCTTCAAAGCATAAGTGAACAGGTATGTATACGTCTTGTCCTACTTACTTTTAACATAAACGAATACTGAACCACACCCAGCCCTGCATCATCGTGCGCGCCGTCCTGCACATCGCAGCCCTCCTTGATGTGCCTTTTCGATGAGCACGATGACAGCTCAAGGTATCGGAGCCGCATCGTTAACATTTCGTGCAGCGATGACTTCCGCTATTGGAAAGGATACCTCCAAAGCGAGGTGCTCAACACCGCAACGAACGGCGTGCTCGGCTCGCCCGCGCAGTTCCAGATCACGGATGGGCAGCTCATCCAGAACGCGAACAACGCGACGCCGCTGTACGCCGTCGTCGAGCCGCATGCGAAAAGCACGGTCATGAAGCTCAAGATGAGCTGGTCGACGAGGCCCATGTCGGGCGACGCTGCGGGGATGTTCATGTTTTGCAGGGAGGTGTCAAAACTTGTCCACGCAGTCCGCTGCAGCTCACTCGCACAAGCAGTCGGACCTCGCCATCTTCTGTCGTGCTCATCCTTGACCTGAACGCGCGCGAGACTGCGCAGCGCCGCTCAAGATCACGTCCAGCGCATCCCTTTCCATGTGCTCTTCTCTCAGCCAGTCCTCAGGAGATGGAGATACACACCGTACTCCGAGTCCTTTTGACAGACCCTTGTGAGTGTCGCCTTCCTGGCAATCTGTGCCGGAACGCTGAAGATCTCAAAGTGGTCTAAATGGGTTTTAAAATTCCCTTGAAGAAATAAAACAAAAGGCATTTGGTGTAGTGGGTTATAGTGCTCACCGGATACGTAGTTCGATTCTTGTTGCACACACCACATTTTACCTTACATTTCTGTTGACGGCGGCCGTGGAATAGCGCGGACACTGTCGGCCGTGTGGACGCATTGCGTGCTGCCACCAATCTTTCAATCATGAAAACCATGAATTCAACTTGTGGCTTTACTCGATCGGCCAGACTCATGGCTGCTGCAAATCCGGATCTCATGTAACCAGAGATTACGAAATATTGATAGCAGCACTCAATCCACGGGCTGGCAGTGTATCTAATCACGCGCGCCATGGCTCGATATCCAATCGACCGACACCGATTTCAACAGTCAATCTCCCGCGTCACTGCATCGAAATCAGAGAAGTAAATGGTGGACGCGGTCACTGCCAGGAGCGACGCAGTTCGTTTCGGCTTCGGAATAGCCTTCACTGTACCTCCATCGTGCCATCGCCATGTTGAATTGTGCGTTGTAGAAACGTATCCAGATCGCACGGCAAACGCAGGCCGCGCTGTTGCTCCCCATGACATGGTGGTGCATTCCTTCTCCGCCAATTTTCGATGCCTGATTCAGGATTATCTTCACCTGGGGATGCACTGTCGGGGACACCGTCAGAACCTGTTTTTCCCCCAAACCAAGCATCCGCTCCCATCCGCTCCAAGTCTCCTTGGATTCTCCGTCGCCTCCGGCAGTTATCATAAACCAATATTCAAATAATGCTGCCTCTATCCTCTGCAAACATTTATCCAAACGATGAGAGCATCATATCCAAAGAGAGCCTTTGGCGGTGAGATATAGTCTAAGACATGCAGGATTATCGTAGAGCAAAGGAACAGACCGCAAGTCCCCGGAGAGCTTTCCGGCTAGCTTGAACCATTGCTCCCCACTTTCTGATCCATTTTGCCGCATTTGCAACCCTAGCCAACTTAAGTTCCTCGATCGAAAAGATAACACTTGGATAGATCGTGGAGAACATTTTTTGCATTTCCTCTTCATAAGGCGCCATCCGTGGATTGGAACCTTGAGACTGACTTGATAAAGTCTTCCACCTGCCGCAGAAGAAAAGCATGCCAGTACTTATCGCTCGGAAGAGCAGAGATGCCGCAAAGTTCCGACTCGTGATTCAGACCGACAAGAATTCCTGAGGTGCGGAGCGGTGAGAATACGGAATTCGTCTTGACTTCGTCGTCGCCAGTCATCGCGCAAGCTTCTGCGATTGCGAATGAAACGGTGAGTAGGGCTGCATAGCAGCAAGTAATTAAATGTCTCCGCTCGCTGGAATGCGTCTTGCCGGCTTGCATAAATGTGGACAAGATTCGGCGGAGCTGGCGCTCCGCCAATCTTGAGTTTGGCTTAAGGTGCTGTATTTTCAACGGGACACGTTCGGCAACGTGCCGAGCATGCCGAGTGTGGTTCTCGACGTGATGCGGTCACGAACTTAGGTAAATGGGTCAGGTTCGGCAAAAAATGGCGACTCGGACGCGTTTTTGCACCCTCCCCTTTGCGCGAAAAATCCCATTTTTTGCCAGCAGGCAGTTTCACATCGGGACCACGTTCCTGCGAAAAATCGCTGTGGAAAAGCGAGCATCGAGTGACTTGCGCCATGGACGATGTCCGGAGGCGGTCGTCGGGCATCTCGGGAAAGGGTCGGACTAGGGTTAGGACCCTGACATAAGCTGACTAAGTGCGTGTCCCGTTGCAATAAAGAGTTTTCGCAACAGACCGACTCGGACTCGGACTCAACTAGTGGAGCGCCGAGTCCAACTGGGATGCAACTGTAAGCGGCTGTGGATGGCAGGGTGGAGATACCAATGGAGCATAGGGTTCGACTAGCTAGGTCCGAGTCGGAGGGCTGCGAAAACTCTCTAATCTAAGGATAGAATAGTGTCAAGTCTACGGAAAGAAGAAACATACTTTTTTTTTATACATTCAATTTAAGTTTTCCAATGCGTTTACATGGAGAATGTCTATGCCAAAGTTGCAGTAAGATTTCGGGGAAGAATTATCGTCGATATGAATGTTGCGGTAGGCGGATGAGGCAATCTTAACAATGGCAAATGCGAGATAGTGCAGTATACAATTGACCATGTGAGAAAGCAGGCCGGCAAAGATCGACACCCACTCGGTCAAAGGTAAGGTCTTGACAGTTGTTGAAGGTTGTGGCATACGCTGTAGCTAAAGGAAATTGGCGGCGCAAAAACGTATGGCCGGAATAAAGTTCGTGGTGGAACACAATGCGAGGAATCAGTAAGTAGTCAGAAGCGACATCGACATGTCCGTGAGCGTCGGCAGTAATCTGTTGACAGTGATAATGTGTTGGCCAATGTTAACGATGCACGACGGTCCCATCCGGCACAGGCTGGCTAGAAGCCGGAGCATAGACGCGAACGGTGCCATTCCGTATCAGCGGGTTTGATCCAAGCAGGGAAAAGACCTCGCTTGTCAGCTTCGAAGAAGAGGAACTGATCTAGGTAGGCATCGGTGATCTTCTCGACCGGCTCGATGTCGTAGCAAGGAATGAGCTTGTTGTAGGTGTCGAAGAACTCCACCCCTGATTCCTTGAATGCACGCTGGGTAAGGAGAAGACGCTTGATACGAGAGAGACACTCGTGCGGATTGTCGTAAGCCTGCTCGATGAGAGCAAGCTCCTCGCGCTGCGATTGGTTGAGACGACCCTTCACGGAATAAGCCTCCTTCAGCTTCTCCAGGGCGAGGACCAACAACTTCGTGTTTGTACGACAAAGGTGGGAAGGGGATAGGAGCTTCCGACTCTCAAGCCAGTGAACCGTAGCGGTATAAATCGCCACAGCCTCTTCGGCACTGACATACGGACCATCCTTCAGGTAACCGTGCTGATGCTCCTGCTCAGCTTCTTCAAACAAAGGCGAGTGAGACGGACCAGGTTCTTCTTGACTACGGCTTTATCGACCGTAGTCCCGCGCCGGATACGTTCCCGGTTGTAATGAGCGACAGAAGTCCACCAATCTGCCTGGCTTTTGATGTATCGCAAGATGATGCTCTCGATCACCGTGGGCATACCAGGAACCTTCCAAGGAATGTTCGCCTTCAAGCATCGCCAGACCTCGGAAAAATGCTGCAGGATCGTTTTCGCCTTGTTCTGCTTGATCGACTCCGGCATCATGTCCAAGACGTCGTGCATGACTACAGCACACAGTTCCAAATCATAATGAGTCTCCACACGCTGCTTGGTCACCGTGGCGATACCCTTATTACGGCCCTCAAACTGACGAGCCAGGAGATTGCCAAGCCAACGCTCAAGCAAGGGCACGATACCGCGCATGAAGAACAACCAAACCCGCCATCCTGGCGCCCAGAAACCTATACCAGGACCCTTGTCGATGGGCCCAGTGTTGAACGTTGAATCGGTAGTGTCGATGACCAGAGGAGGGAGGGATGGAGGAAACGAAGCCCAGACGACACACCGCTCGACGCACTACGCGTGAAGTCGATTGGTGCGCCGCCATGGCTTATCCGTCAATAAGCCTGCAAACCAAGACGCCAACCACGGGACGGTAGGGCGGGCGGTCATATCGTCGGAGGGAGGGGTAGACAGTAAACTTACTGGGTATGCTCAAGGTCTTGTTTCTGTTGCGATAAGGGAGGCACCGTCGGCCTGCAGTTCTTCTCGTGGACTAGGAACACCAGATAATTTAGTGTATAGGAAGGGACATGATGGGAAGGATGCAATGTATAGGAGAGTCGTGGAGGTAGCAAAGGACTGGGGAAGAGGATGGTGGGAGGAAGAACTTAGTACTTACTAACGCAAGTCGCGTTGTTGGTTGAAGCGCCCATCGCTGCGAACCTCGTACGCGTCGAACCTGCCCTGTCGTATACATCAGTCACGCCTAAATTATACAACTTTCGACCAGTTTACCATTTCATGTAGTGCTCTTCAAGAAACCGACCCCCTTTTTTCTTGGTTAATTCTCGCACTGGAAATACTTCCCGGTTTCTGAAGGCGCTCATTGGGCTCGACGTACTCGGAGAGATTATGTCATCACCACGGCGCGTTGGAAACTTCCCCGTCGTCAACGCTGTCCTCCGCTCTCCTTGACTCTATCTTTGCTCATCCAAATCTCTCGATTCTCTCGACTGGCCTTCCCAGATTTCCTTCCCACCGCCTTCTATCAGGCTTTCTCTACACGGAACGAGCTTCACACGTCGTGCGCTCTGACCTTGTAGCATTCCATCCGATACACTCCCTCCCTGGCCCGCCATTGCCTACCGCCTTCTATCAGGCCCTCCCTACACGGAACGAGCTTCACACGTTGTGCGCTCTGACCTTGTAGCATTCCATTACGACACACTCGCTCCCTGACCTCCATCTGAATTACCTGAAGTGAAGTATCTGCCGGGGTGTCCGTCGTCCCTCCCGGATCTTTTGTATTCACGACATCAACCGATTAAGGGTATGTAGGTGACTATTCTTTGACTGATACTTCCCAGGATCACTGAAATATCTGATTTATCTCGAACTAGTGATATGTCTGAGGTCCGACGGACGTTAGATATCTCATGTACGATCTGGGCTCTCGGTTGGCAGCCGGACGAAGTCATCGTCGCCGCACATGCACTCTCTATCCCTGAAATCCCCGGCGAGCATGATACGCCCTTAGTTCGCGCCGATGGCTTATGGGGTGCTCACGACTGGTCACGGTTCCCCCAAGAATTCAATCCACGGTTTCCATACTTAGCTTGGATACGTCTACCTACCGACGACACGAAGTCATCTGTTTTGTACAGATTGCCTAGACGTACGGATGTCTTGCCGCATCGCATATTTTCTCAGCGCATTATTTTGTCTTCAGCTTGGATCGACGAGCTAAAACGGCAGCGGGATCGCCTTCAAGGCGAGGCTCAAAAACATTATATGTCCATCAACAACTTTTCTTCCTTGCGAAATGTCTTATATCCATCCACCGCTGCCCCCCGCATTGTGTCTGCCCTGATGCATCTTCAGGATGCTCCCTGCTATTGGCGAGACATTGTGGAATGTGTTCGAGCAATCCAGCGCCACCTTCTGGAGCTACAAGCTTTTTGCGACTGGTTTAAGTCCATCGCGGCCCAAAGCCCATCCTCCCCTTCCTCTCCGGCTGCGCCGTCTCGAGGATGCATTACCACAGACGTGGAGGTGTATAAGATGCTACAAGCATCAAATATCACCGTCTACCTTCGCCTACCTCTATCTCGCTATCACTTGCCATCATCTCACCATCAACAGCGCCTTCTTCGCCTGGTGGATTGGTGCAATATCAATGGTCTGGAATTTAGAGAGTGGAGAGATGAGGGGGTGCTCGCCGGATCGGTTCAAGACCATACGAAGGATCTCTGGTATTATCCGCCGCCGGATTGCTACGATGTGTTCGAGCTGGCTGCGCGAGGATATGCCCCCCGCCGCGATAAAGAACAACAAGCCAGAAAGACCATCGGCATGAAAATGCGCGAAGAGCAGAATCGTGAGCTCTCTTCTGTGTTGAATATGTACCTTACTGAATCGACAACCCCAGTGGCCCATGAACGCAATATCTTGAACATGTCTCGTCCAAAGCATACCGAAAATAGTCGCAGAGTTCAAAACATGACTCCTCGACCTGACTGGGCACCGGTGATCATTGGGAGTTGGGCTGCCGCTGTTCCGGATATCTCCCCTCTTTTCATGGATAGCAAACTGAAGCGTAGCTGGCCATATCACCTACCACCAATACACCTATTCTGGGGTCCGGCGGAAGAGAAAACACGCAAAGTTTTCTTCTACCATTGGCATTGTTTATGGCTGTCTTGGGATTTCCGGCGCATGGTATACCGTGACCTGGCATTCTCGCCCTCAGAATGGCGTTCTCTGCTTGGCGACTCGGGCTGGAAGCGCCAATGGCCAAAAGACCGCCAATACGATCCTCTCAAGTTCTGGGCCTTTGGGTCTGAGCTATTTTTCGGATCGCTTAAAGTCAGTACGAATGCCGCCGAGATCATCCAACCCGAGCTTTCGTGTGGGTGCGTCACAACGCCCGACATATGTTATCAATGGACCAAGCGTGCGTCGATGCTCTATAGGCTCAACATGGCTCATATCTACTGGGAGTTTGAGCATCATGACGAGATTCAGGTTTCGGCTGCCGAGTGGGACGAGGATCGGCGGACAAAGCGTGCAGAGGACCGGAGAAAGGTCTGGCCATATGGCCCTGAGTACGGAGACATCCAGGCCGGGTATGTGTATGGGTGTCAGAAGCCAGATTGGCGTGAGCGGGCGATATGGTTCGAACACCTTCGCGAAATTATGTCCGCTTGGAAGGGGTTCCCTACCAACCTCACATCGTCAATCTTACCTTTGCAGCGAGATGACTATTTGCGTCGTGAGGTAGAGTTGATCACGTTCTATCAGACCTCTTTCATTTCTGCCCATGGTTTTCTTCCGTCTTTGCCCACACATCGTGTCATTGGATCTGTCCCTAAATGCTCTCACGGTAATCTTTACATATGATAGATTAGTTCTTCCGAATCGCATCTTCATCAGCGTCTAAGACTGTGCTTTTTTGTTGCTTTGTTTATCCGGAGACCCAGTATGATCGTCACTGACAATGCAATGTTCAGGTCCTCGGCGCGTGGCCCGTGGCTGAGACGCGTGTGGCATTATAACAAAAGGTAATGAACAAAGCAAGCGCCGCCCTTGACAACGTAAAGCCTCAGCAATCAAATCCCTTCGGCCCCATTTTGGACAAGGCGGTGGAGGACTGACCGGTCTCGCTGTACTGATCCTCTTTAGTGCAGACTCCACATTACGACCGAACGCATCTCTGTCTGCGCGACTTCCATCTTTCCATATCTCTGCCTTCACCATGGGCAGAGAACGCAAAGCGCCTGAACCGTTGCCCGTTCCTATACCTCTCTCCAATGGCATTCTGGTTGGCGGAATTGATGCGAACGGATCTTCTACCACGCAACACTTTCGAGAAGGTCCCAGTCCGAAAAAGCATTGCAGACAGATTCTACCATCGTTTCCTGGTGTCGAGGACTCGCAATCACTGGAACGTGACTTGATGCCGGGCTTCGACGAGGACCATGGAACAACGCCTGAACCCAAGTCAACTGGCAAGGTGCACAATCTATCACAATTGATATTATACAGGATACTAATGGTCGGACAGAAACCAAGCGAGGTCAACGAGGAATTTCTTGGTACATGGGCCCAGACCTTCCTCGACATTCTTCACAGTCGCTATTATCATACCGACATCGGCGAGGCATGCTCAAAATGTCACGGCGAAGACGCTGTTTATCGCTGCACAGAGTGCTTTTACGCGGAGATGTTATGCCCGTCGTGCATGGCCGATGCCCATCGCCGAGACCCTTTCCATATCATTGAGCGCTGGACGGGATCGTACTTCGAGAAGGCCACCTTAAGTGATGCAAGTCTGGTGATTTATTTGGGTCACAATGGTCTCCGATGTCAATTGTCTAAACGCACTGTGGTCGAGATGGTTTGCGTCCATACCACGGGCACTCAATCTTGCAAAGTCGAATTTTGTGGCTGCAACTATCTCTCCATCTACAAGCCCGCTCCACGACCTTCTCAGCTTCTTCAGGCTGGACTCTGGCCTGCCACGTTTAAACAACCTCGCACCGTCTTCACGCTGCCACTCCTGCGATTATTCCACCATTTATCTGTTCGAGCAAAAGTTACCGCGTACGACTACTGGGCAGTGTTGCAGCGCTTGAGTAACAATGCCTTTCAAGGTCAAGTCCCGGTACGTCATAATCATTGTAAAAGGTATACAGCTAATAGTGTCAATGGAACAGGATCGCTACAGAGAGTTATTGCGAGCGTCTTGTTATTGGGACTATCTGCAAGCTTTGCGGTGGCATGGTCAATCCGCGAGTGATTGTCTTGGTCCGGGGTCGTTAGTGCTACAGTGCCCGAGCTGCCTGCTGATCGGGATCAATATGGATCCTGGCTGGGACAATGCGCCTCCTGATGAAATGTATGTTCTGTTTTCCTTCGCGTGGTCACTACAACTAACTACAACTACTTACAACTAATTGCTCAAAAGGTACCTGCATGCACTCCGTTATGCGAAGGATAGAAATTTCTCAAGCAGTTTACATAACAAGCCGATGGACAAAGATGACCGTCCTTTAACGCACGGTGCAGCGTTCTTCGCCAAGAGTCTGACTATCAGAAATGGCTGGAAGATTGTCCTCAAAATGCCAAGGCTGAGGTGCGTATTTTTTGCTATGTCAGCGATATATATACTCACTGGAAGAGGACGCAGACTTCGACTTGCAGTTCCTTCAAAGCGTTGACCAACCAGTACTCGGGAAAGGTCGTCGCTGGACTTGTCGCACTAGCATGCGCGCGATCCGGGATGATCATGGCGGGTGGCGTAGTCGATCTTCCGAAAGGAGAGCGGTGAGAATTCCGCTTCGCTTCTCAAAGGCGGGAGCTGACATTCGAAACGAGAAGATATTGCAGCGTTGATTTCGCAAAGGTTTCAGCAACACGAGCGTTTGTTCAGTTGCTCCTTTGGTATGAATACTACGATATCGTGTGCCAGTACATCATCAATTTTGACAAGCGGATGCTGGACTTCCCTGGAGCGCCTGTATTCCCAAAAACCCATCATCTGATTGGGGCATATCATCTCCCGGGCCATGTTAAGCCGGAATGCAAGACCAAACACAATGGTCACTTTGTTCCAGGGACGGGTCACACGGATGGCGAGGACTTTGAACGCGTCTGGTCCGTTCAAAATGCGATTGCAAGAAGCACAAGGGAGATGGGACCTGGGCATCGACACGATGCGCTAAACGTACATATGGCAGATTACAATGCACAGAAAGTTTTCAAACAAGGTTCGTCTTGCGCAGATGTCCCAAGGGTATCTCAGTGATGTATGTGTTACAGCGTCGTTGGCCGTGAAGCGCTACAAACGTATCCAGGAACGTTTCGAGAGCGACCGAGCAAACTTAGAAGGCATGGAAAGGTCTCTAACGGAATTTGGAGCACCGCTGGAAGATTGGCGCAAGCAAGAACGGGCGTGGTTGAAAAAAGTCAACGACCCCAACTGGAGACGAGAGGACATCACAAATCCCTATGAGCCACAGGAAGATAAGGTATATATCTCCGTACCCACCCCTCTGCCTGCACTCTTACTCATCTCGACAATGTAGCACCAACGCAGAAACAAGCCTTAGCAGAGCTGAACAGGGAGAACGAGCGTGACCGTGCCGCAAACGGGACTACGTCTGAACCCACTCACCGGTTAGGGAGGTTGATGAAGTTTGCCATGGATATTGAACAGAAGCAGTGCGTGCTATATTTCCATATGAACCTCGGGGTGTTAACTGCTTTTGACAGAGGGAAGATCCATGCGCAACTTAGCGAGTACAAAGCGAAGAAGTCGGACAGTGTCTACAATGAAATCGAACTTCTGCGCCAGCGACTAGCTGATGACGTACAAGAATGGGAGGCTGTGTACGAAGACTCTCTTGGCCAGATTGTCGAGGAGCTGGACATGCTTCCGAGGTTTGCTACGACGACATGGCCTGCTATGGCATCGTTACAGCGTTGCGACCCGGAGGATGTCTCCCTTCCGGTCCCCTCACAGTATCCATCATCTGTTCGTTGTTGTGCGGAATTTGCGAAGGCGATACGGACGGAGCGCGTACTTCGTGAAGGCCATGCAAATGACCTTATTCGAGATATCAAAAAAAAGTTCCGCTATGCGTGGGTTTATCTGGCGATCGACTAAAGATCCTACGGGCCAAAATAGCAAGACTCGCAACGGTCAAGTTTTATCTAATACCTCATCTAGGCTCGAAGCTCTTCGACAAGAATACGAACGGACTCGATTAATAATACTCATGGATCTCGGCTCTGATAAGCATAATTACAGGCCAATTTGGCCAAATGACTGTTACGCCCCGACCGTGTATCACGGTGCTCGAGCAAAGAATAGGAAGGGTAAGGGCGGGGCAAATGAAGAATCATGGATTTGGCATATGGGCTCTTTTCGTACCTCGACAACGGTCGCAGCGGCTGACGAGTGGCTGTTGGAATGTGAGTTGTAATCTCAAAGAACATGGTAGTGGTAGTGACATGTTAGGGGAGTGTCGGACATCTCAGGTGCAGCCACCAAAGCTCGGTAATCTCTGAACTGTGCCGCAATGCCCTCCTCTCTCTCCTCCCTTCTTCATGCATACGTGCTCCTATGTGCTCTCTCTGCATCATTTTCCTCTCCATCTCCCTCTTGGTGTGTGCCCTCCTCTTGACCCGCCATTTTCGTGCAACTGCAGCCATCTCCGCCCCTCCATTATGTCCTCTATGGCTCACAACAGCCATCCACCCCCTCCACGCGCATCAGACATGCACAGAAGCATGCACAAGATGCCCTCAGACACTCATGCATCCACATACGATGACTTGGGATGTGCATATGCAGTGCCAGCACCCACGCCCACAGTAACACCTGGTGCGCATGCACGCGGCCCTCAACACCCTCGCCATCGGTCGACACTCACGCTGGGTCACCGACACCTGCGCATGAGCACAGCACCCTGGTGCCAGTATGCAGAATGCCAGGATGCGCACGAGCATGTGCAGGACACTGCCAGCATAACATAGATTTTTAAACATAAATGACCTTGATAAGAGTTTAAGATTTATTATGGTTAATTTTGCAAAAAAGAAGCTGAAAAAGAAATAAGAATTCTCACTGTCTTTAGCTCAGAAAGGACTTTGATAATTCTTTAACTCTTTTCAAAGTCATTACACTACAAAATCTATAACTCTTATCAATGTATATTTGGCAAAAAAGACAATCAAAAAGAAAAAAGAATCTGGTACTATGATGGAGCAACCACTGGCAGACAATGTGAGTTTGAAGGTATGCTATCAGGTTTTGGCAATTTGCATTATGCAAAAGAGCAGGAAGCAAGTTTACTTATTTATGCACCTGCATAAAATATACTAGCTAACAATGAAAAAGGAATCGTCTTGCCGTGCGAAGCATCGGCCCTCTTCCACCAAGTCTACTCAGTCTGCTGTAATGCCTTTAAGTTTGAGCTCCTGAAAAATATTGTTTGGGAGAACTCAGTGTCCATGGTATTTCTTGGCAGCCCAGGCAGCTTGTTTTCCACTGAGCTTGCAACGGTAAGCATCTTCAAAGCGTAGCGTACATATTTTGTATCTGCAGATTTTAATCAAAGAGTGAATGATATAGTGGAGACAGAACAGACACACTATCGCATACTAACGAGAGGCACTGAGTCGAGTGCCTCAAGGGCGTTGCACTCGAGATCAGCTTCCTTTAACGATGGAGGCAATTCCCGATAATATCTCTTTGCCTGACCCCAACACTGCTCAATGGGATTGAGCTCGCAATGGAACTTCGGCAAGAAAACAACCTCAAAACCCCAGGCTGCACAGTGTGTCTCCAGGATAGACAGTACATTCACAAAGTCTGGCTCATTATAGAGCATCCTGTGGCAGCAACATGGGTTCTCTGGGTCCCAGATCTCACCGCATTTGAAGTTCTTGCATTGAGCGAGGAGCTTCTCGATCTGGCCCTGCAGGTACCCACACTCGACGAGGATTTCGAGCATTCCTTTGAAAGCACCTGCACGTGGGTGTCCTTCTGGGAAATAAAGTGACTGGGGCTGCCCATTAGGTAGCCTTCCATCTGCCATGGGAATTTTCTCCCTCAGCACTTTGCCATCAGGTCCATAGATTGGTCTGCCATCAGGTCCTGATTTTGGGCGCCATACGCCAAATGGCTGCTTGCCAGTTGGCATTGGACCCTTTGACAGCTGGCAAGCTGAAAGTGCATCAACCAGATGCTTGCGATGAGTGGTTGCATTGTCGAAGAGAAACCGGGGCTTGACACCTGGATAGTATTTCTCTAAAATGTCCATAGCCATATCAACACGATTGAGAATATTTTGATTGTCAAAGTAGCCATCTCGGGCCTTGCCTGATCGAAACTTGATGTGTGTATACTCTGAGCCATCAGGGGAAGCGAGCCAGCCATACTCAGCAGAGACAAAATCAGCGATCATCAACATGGCACCTTCCGTCTTTGCATGCGGCACGGCCTTCTCGTCAACATGAACCCATCAGATTTCCTGGTGGTCATTTGCGCAGAAGTGCGTTTCATTGTGATAGTGATCCACGATGATGAGCTCACCTTCTGCCAGTCTTGGAGCATTTTTCAGGTCCTCAGAACCATCCCGCAACCATTGACGTGACTTTCCATCAGCCTCAGCCATCTTTGGAAGGAACACGTTGTCTCGATAGTCCTTGACATCTGCGTGCTCGTGGCCATCAACGTACTGCCCTTTGGGGGTTCTCTTCCAGTGGTAACCAAGGTGGTGCATCCAGATCTGCGCCTGGCATATCCCAATCCCTTTCTTCAAGCCATAGCGCTGCTGAACTTCAGAAGACTTTATGAAGGTGACAATATCCCGAGCGCAGACATATTTCCCAATTACTTGAAGGTGCAGACGCAGCTCATCCGCAAGATCTTCATTGGCCAGCAATGACTTTTTCCACCTTCCATATGGGTTCTGCAGCAGATCTTTGTGGTCAGCAATGAATTTGCATGTCCACTCGCAAAGGCAACGGGCAATGTGCTTGGATTTCCTTTTCAGAGCGGCAGCCTGCTCAGATGCTTCAGTCCACTTGGTGAGTGTTCCATCATCCTTTGGCGAGTATAGATTGACATGAAGAGCGCCATCATTTCCAGACGTTCACGAAAATGATCATTGCCTTCAAATGGCTTGTGACCAAGTGCTAAGGACCAACATCCTGTAGTGACTGGGTAGGGACTCAGGCTACACACAAACAACAAAGGCTGACCTGCTCAAGAGGCGATCGACAATGGAGAGAGTCGAGAGCGATTGAGAGAGGAAGATGCCCCAAGACCATTCAAGTGCTACCTTGATGTCGGTCTCAGGCGCACATCAACCGGTTCCCGTGTCTTTGGTGCCCTGAAGGGTGCCAGTGATGGCGGTATCTTCATTCCCCACAACGAGAAGCGCTTCCCCGGTTTTGACCCCGAGAGCAAGGAGCTTGACGCTGAAGTTCTGAAGAAGTATATCTTCGGTGGTCACGTTGCGGAGTACATGGAGAGCTTGGAGGAGGAAGATGACGAGCGGTATGTCTTGTCCCGTCTCAGTTGATGCATTGATGCATGGCGCTGACTTTTTGCCTCAGCTTCAAGAAGCAGTTCTCCACTTACCTCGCTGACGGCATCGGCTCCGATGATATGGAGGAGATCTACACCAACGCATATGCTGCCATCCGTGAGGACCCCACTTTCAAGCCCACGGAGAAGACCAAGGACTGGAAGGCGGAGACCTTGAAGTTCAAGACCCACCGCCTCACATATGAGCAGCGCAAAGCCAAAATCCAGGAGAAGATCGAGGCGTTCAAGGCAGGTGCAGGTGCAGGTGCGGGCGCTGTCGAGGAGGACGAGGAGTAGATGGCGCATTTTCGACTCGCATTATTATGTATCTCGCACACTTCTGCATGTTTGTTCATGTCGACACTAAAAACCATGACACATGTTATGCCCATCGCGTTGCTTCTGGTTCGATGGACTTCCTGCTTGCAGCCGTTTCTAAAGTATGTTTGGGACGTGTGATACTGTACCATTTCGATCATTTCTCGCTGAGGAGGGAGCCTTGTGACCTGTGACCACTTCGCGCTTTCGCGCAAGGGCCCTGTGACAGGGACACTGGTACAAATTTCGCGCTGGTATGTTTGCTGAGCCACGCAGGTGTGAACAATCCATCCCAAGGGGATCACTGCATCTCCCCCAAGTTGCAACCGGTCAATGGAGGCCATCTCAGAATGCTCAAATTTGACCTTTAATGTGGGCAGAAAGGACAAATATGAGCATTCCCCGGCCAAAACCATGGTGGGACCACACCCGGAGCCCGGCGGAGGCCTCAGTGCTGCGTGGGGCGGCAGACAGCCTCCTGCAATGCTATTCCGGGCGGTTTGAGGGGATTTCGGGCCATTTTTGACCCTGTTGGAATTTTTCGCGCAGCCCGCATGTGACCCGTGACAAACCTATGAAATTCGCGCTGGCCAGAGGGCTGTGACATGTGACGCGAGAAATGGTCGAAATGGTACAGTACACCTGTGATCACAGCCAGCTGCTGAGGTCCGACGTTCGAAATTGACGGGCTAACCCAAAGCAATTTAAGTATGGATGCAACATAGTCTGAGCGCTACATAGGACGAAAAATGTGAGACGTCTACGGATCTGCCAATGCTCTCTGTATTGATTCTCGTATCCATACGAAGAAAGGAGTCTGCCCAGCGGTGAACGTCTCGGTGTCAGTCTCGGTGTGCCGGTCTTTCCGGGAGAGGCGAGACACAGAACACTGAATGATAGAAGTGTCTCCGTAGCTTATGCGGAAATTCCTGAGAGCAGATTCATTAGTATTATGACACGAGATGATAGGACATTGCTGCGACGCACATGACGCAACCTTCCCACTTCCCTACGCTACGCCCGACCAGAAGGTCTACGAACCATACGCCATTCATTTGATTAGAGGCGTCTCTTCCCACCTCGCAGATTCGTTGCAGGAGACATTGTTCGATCTCATCATGCAACAACTGTACAAGCTGAGTGATGGATGATACTTGCAATGTGGCTTGAGACATGTGTGCAGTCAGAGACGATGGTGAATGAAATGTAAAACGCAGGGTGCGGCTGCAGGATAGCGGCCATTTAAGATCAAATAATAGAGTAGAATGCGACGGGACATAACATACCTATTGTCGACGCGAATAATCGCTTCGCCGCCCACGCGACCCTCCCCGCCTTCTCCTAGCAGTCGGACAAGCTCCTCGCCGGTCTCGCCTACGGCGTTGAACCGAAACTTCGTAGGCACACCAGCAGTTCGCAGTCCAGTGACGATTTTCTGCATTTCGCGCTTGATTCTTTTGCAGAACATGTGGTATTGCAACAGATCGATGACGGTTTG
>SFCI01000158.1:0-32528 GCA_004681135.1 Hericium alpestre | reverse complement strand
ACGGAGAGACGATGCGCTGCGTCATTGTGGTGGTCATGATTGCGGCCATGCTGAGGGAGAGTGGATAAGTGTTTGGCATGGGAAATGGGGAGACGGACGGACCTGGTAACGATGGTTTTGATGGGGTCAGCGTCGCCGGTTGGCTTCTCGATGAACCAGAAGAGCATGTTGACCATGTTCGCGATCCAGATGGCCTAAGATGTGCGGGCTAAGCATAAATTGTGCATGCGAAGTAGAATGCAAGACTTACAGCGTAGAGGTTGAGGCCATCTCGGAGCATGAGCTTCCAGGGGTTGAGGGGCTTGACCTGCAGAGATTGGATCGAGCGGAGGAGGGCAAAGCCGAGCTATGGAATCCCGACACGATGAGCGTCTGCGCTTGGCGCTCATGGAGAACAGTGGGGCTTACAGAGGCGGTATACACGAGGGTGGCCGACAGCCAGTACACACCGACCCAGGTGTGCTTGGGGCCGGAAATGCAGCCCTGCTCAGAAAGGAGCGGGACGGCTGGAGACAATCTGATCAATGCGATGTCGAGACCAAGGCGAGAATAGACGCACGGCGGTAGAACGCACAGCAGACAGCGGTCACCACGATCTGGAGAGCAACGAGGGCGCTCATTCCAGTCAGTAGCGTCCGGTTGCGGTCGTAAATGGCATGAATCCGGATGGCGTGCACGACTGAGCAGACGCCAAGCAGGATCGCAGTGCATATCGGCTCGAAAAGATAGAATTTGTGGCACATCTTTCGTAACGATATAGCTTCAGCGACATAAAAAGAACTGTAGACGAAGCTGCTCACAGGAATTGTCCACTCAGAATCAAAGAATGCAACGCCTGATGCATGATGATCGGTGAGACCGCTGCGACAGCATGACGACAGAGTACGCACCAACAATCGTGAACTCAATCGGGAGGAAGACAGTGAGGAACATATGGAGGACCTTGAGGATCGGCCAGCCGTCTTGCCTGAGCAGCCTCCAGGTGCGCGGGCTGAGCACGATGGTGTCCCATGCCAGTACAGTAAGCGAGCACACGAAGAAGTACTTCTGCGCCGACAGGTGCGGCGGCAGGTTGAGCGAGTTGGGAATCGAAATCGCCGGCGGTGCTGCTGCGGTGTCGCCCATGGCTGTAGGGAAGGAGGGGAGAAGACAGCGGGGGAGGACCGCTTGGAGCGGGAGGAGGGAGAGCAATAAGGGAGGAGAGAGATTGATGGGATGATGTTTGATCTCAACCCACGCTCTCACCTCCCATCTCCCATCAAATTCCCTGACCTCCCATCTCCGAGCATCTTTCCAATTGCTGATCCATCATCTTCTCGGATTGCATGCATTCGTAGCAGCTCCGGTACTTGGTAAGTAGTGGACCAACAACAACTTTGTATCCGCTTCATTTCTGTGTTGCACGCCGCTCAGCCCCGCTCGATTGATCGTCCGGCGCGGCATGTCGTCCGGTACCGCCGTACATACATCAAGACGGTCTTCCTCCCGCGTCCAGTCTGAGGCTGTCCTCCACAGCTTTCCTCGTATCATGGCGCCCAAACTGACGATAGAACTTCTCAGAGACGCCCACAACTGTGAACTCCTCGCCATTTACAGCCATTGCCATCATCTTCGATGTTCAGATGGCCTCCTCATGTAGCCCAAGCATAGCCGTCCTGAAGCCATCTGCCCAGCATTTCCCTCCACATCTGCCATCCCCGCCTGCAAAGCGACCAGATCATGATCACATCATGTCTGCAGGGCTCCCATCTGCCATCCCTGATGTTCTGATCTCGTACAGGCACCACGGCCGCGACACGTGTATGCATGATCTCCCTGCGTCGATAGACCGGATCTGGTACGGGCGCAGTTTCATGGATGGATTTGCCTAGTCTCCAAAGCGACCGTATAACACGCCTTCCTTTTGAGGCGGGAGGGGGATGGCGTGAGGATTTGCCCTGCCATCACTCCATTATGTATCTGGCATGTGCGTCTCCCAGCACTCTCCCAGCTTGGTATGAACTTCAGATCTGCCACCAGGCCAGTCGAATGCTGTGCTCCTGGAATTCTGCATATCCATAACCTGTCGCGTACTGCCTCGCCCGACAGCATTATCGGCATACAGCCTGCCCACCGGTATGTGCGTGGGTGGGACTGTGAATGGACGGTGTATGGTCATGGTAACTCGGGGCTAATAGCGACAGACTGGAACCTGCTGGAACGGGGGATGCCAAAGCTGATGATCATTCGCGTGGGCAAATCGGGGATGCAGGGCCTTGTGCTGGGCTGTACATACAATATCTTTCCGCCTCGGACCAGAGTGCTTGGCCCAAGGAGGAACAAATGAAACAGGCATCTTATCAGTCGTCCATGGCGAGGAACAAGAATTGAAGAATGAAGGGGAAGTGTCAGATACTAGCACGTGGAATCACCATTGAACCGTGCTCCTTGAACTTCCGACGTGGACGGCTGCCGGCCTCGAACACGCCAATCGTACAAATGGACACACATGCATGCGGGTTTCGGCACAGACCAGTGTAGAACCACGTTGGCAAGAGGATGACAGTCTGGCCAGTCCTAACGGTTGCAAGATGCATCGCGAACGTGCCTCTGACAGTGTAGACGCCTCTGCTTCGTGATCGAGCGGCTCAGGTCTCTGCGCTCGACGCGTCGCGTTAGAAATGTAAGTTGCAGGGAGTTTGCAGCGTTGCGGTGGCCGGCTACGCCCCCTTCAGCCGCAGACCTGTGCCACAATGTCATTTCTACGACAATTGCATACTCTGAATCTTCAGCGGAAGTAACACACCTTCGCAAAGCGCTTGCTGCTTGCACCAGGCGCTCAAGGGTGACGCCGACCGCGCCGACCGTTTACGATGACACCGTGCAAACCGACATTCATGTGCCCGCGGACTTCGAGTCGGACGGCAAAACCAGTGACACCAGAGAAAGCCATGGCCATTGGTCACATTGCAGAGCACAGTGGAATAAGTCATCTTGCGTAAATTGTGCCCCCAAGATGGTGTAGGTGCTGCTCCGTGATGAAGCGAACAAGGACGTCCTGTGGTCATCGATGGTAATTGAACAGCACCTCGACATACCTTCCCATGCCGGCAACACCATTTGATTGCAAGGCGCCGCGGTGTATTTGACCTAAGCGATCAAGCTTAAGCAAGGTGGTATGCCATCACCTGCAGGGCGGGCGGCACGAGAATCCCAAGCCGCGGCCGCGGGAAGACGGTCGTCTTGATTAGGAGCGCTATGATATAGAGATGGATACCAGGATAGCAACAATACATTCGCTGGAGACGAAGCCCCATAGAACGGGGTTTGAGATTGCTGCGAGACGACGTCGGTGGAGGCCATTGGGGACGATGGCGCTTCCGCGTCGGGCTGACAGGCGCGCGCTGACGGCAGCCTCGGACGGACGCGTCGTCGGTGCCGCGACACAAATTCAATATTTCTACTTCCGCCCGGCGTACATTGACAGTGGCTATATCATGCGCATCTTCATCCAACATAAGCTTTTAACATCCTCCTCCTTATCGTCATGCGCAACAACCGTCCCAGCCATCCGCCCCTCCCCACGCGCACTCCCCCCGATTTGGTCGATAGCTTCAAGAAACGACTCGAGGCTGATGTCCCCGGCCTATCCACAATCTTCACCGATGCCACCATGTACGAGCAGATCATCAGGGAGTGTCCGGACTACTTTCGCGCCGGGTTGCTCTCCCCCGACGCGGAGAAAAAGCTATCAGAACTGTACGGGAAGGATCTGCGGGGCAAGCAAAAACCGCGCAAGCACACTTGTCCCGTTACGGGTTTCTCGCATCTCGTAGGCAAGGACCTCGATCCGAGGGAACGAGCGGTAGCGGACAGGCTAGCTAAATTGGCCGTGAGCAATTGGATGCCCGGAGGTGACGGTATCCTCAGCGAAGAACCCGATTCAGACGAGGCTGAACTCGAAGCCGAGACGAGCTCATCAAGCGGCGACGAGACCTCCATATTGTCGCCCATCTCGGCGGTCAACGAAGCATTGCCCAGCGGCTCGGGAGACGTGGAGGAGAGGCTCGAGCCGGATGATATCGTCCGGCTTCTGAGCGAGGAGTTTGGTCCTCTCGCAGATGAGGGAGAGGAGAAGTTGCTTCTCGAGGCCGATGGGGCTGTTTTTCGGGATGTCATTATCCTGGTATGCCTGCAATATCAATGTCTTGGTTCCTCGTATATGTATGCCTAATCTCCGAATGTTACAGGGCGTCATTCACCTCACAACGCACCGTCTGACTTTCCACGCATCCCTCGCCTCTGCACAACCCAATTCTGCTTCACGAGTCATCAGAGCCGGGCCTGTCACTGTCCATCCCAGAGGCCTGCGCCGGAAGAGACGTGTTTGGCTCGAACTCTCCTCTGATATGCTCAGTACATATGCTTCCGCTCGCGATGAGGACCGTATCCGACCCCAGCGTTCTATTCTCCGTAAGTCTTCTTTTCATTGTTCATGCAAAATCGCCAATCTTATGTTCTTCCCAGTCTCTTCATTAAAGGAGGTCAAGCTGATGGAATCGAAGCACCCGAGGCACATACATATCGTGTTCGATGGTCTGAGTGATGAGACCGAGGCTGTAGTCGAGTTTGACACCGAAGAATCCATGCGCGAATGGCGTCGCGAGCTTCAAGGCACGTCTCTCCCCCTTCTGCCTTGCATTCGCTGACGCAGACCATTTCTAGGCGCGCTCTACCTTTACCGACGCAATCGCATCGCCATCCTCCGGTCGCACAGACGCCCCTCCGCCGACTCCGACAGCGTCTCCATCGACTCTCTGGATGAGGACGACGACACCGTGCGTATTCACATCCCGCTGTACCGCATCAAGCGCACGGAGCGCGTCGACTGCATGAGCTTCGCGTCCTTCCTCAACGTCGTCGTGTGCACCGCCTGCCCACATCCCACGAGCCCCGGCGCGGGCCCGCTGTCGACCGCTTCGGGCCTCATGATCGCCGCCGTCTTCGGCCTTGTCAAGCTTGGCGCGATGATCTTCTGAGCTCAGGTTCTCGTCCGCACCCGTCTTCGTTCCCGGCGATCTTCTTTTCTGTATTTGTCTGTGCGCGATGTCTTTTCCGCGACTGTATTCGACCTGCATCCTATTCCCTGCACCCTATCGCCTGTACCACGCCGATTCCTTGTATTCCCCTGATACCCCGGATTTATACCCTGTAATCTCACATTTCTATCGAGACACCTGCATGAATCATGAAACTTAGGGGAAAAAAATTATGTAATGTGCCGTAACTCCTGCGATCAGGTTAGAGAACCAACCCCGAAAACAGATAGAAATCTGGCTAGCCGCCAGGTTGTCGTGCTCTGTGCGATGTTCAAGATCATCGAGAACAGGATCGTTGGGCAATAGAGCATCGTGTTTGGGAACTGAATGCGATGCGTCACACAGAATGCTAACTACGGTCTTCGACGTCCGTCGGCGACGACTGTCCTCTATATCAACTGGTCTCGCCTTTTACGACCTCGACCTCACTGGCCCCGCCCTCTCATCCAGCACGCCGCACTCGCCGCCATGTCAAAAACATCTGGTAGCATCGAGCCCGTTCGCAGCCGGCGCTCGACGCGGCCCGTGCGTCGCCCTAAGCTCTCCTGTCGCGCCGTGACCTTCATCCTCGCCTTGCTCGTGTTCATCGACGGTGCCGTCGGCACGAGCATCGCCGTGTCGCAGGCGTGGCACCACATGAGGGACCTCACCGCGGGGAACTCGCCGGAGAACAGCTCGGGCAGGAGCCCCGTCGCGCGGACGTACATACGTGGATGACCCGAGCAACTCGAGCAGCCCCGTCACGCAGAAAGACGCGAACGACCCGAGCACGTTCGAGAAGCAAACCGCCTGAAGCAGAGCTTCTACCCCGTCGCATAAACGCCCGCGGGCTCGCAGCTTCCGGACTGCGGGAACGACGTCGCGGGCGTCATCAAGGACATCCAGGTGCGCGGCGTGCATGACCTTGTGGATGCGGTGGGCTGATTGCATGCGTGCGTGCATGTGCAGCTGCTCTCAGCTGACGACGCGCAGCCGCCTGTACGGCGCAGACTGCAACCAGTCCGCGCTTGTGCTCGAGGCGATCAAGCAGACGAAGGTCGACATGCAGGTCTGGCTCGGGAACTACCCGACGCCGACGGACAGCACAGCGTACACGCGCCAGCGCGACAGATCCTGGCTGCCGTCAAGACGTACGGGCCGGGCAACATCGCTGGTATCACTGTCGGGAATGAGTTCATACTCAAGTGCGTTTTCCATGCTTTGTCGCGAGGGAGTAGGAGGCTGATGGGTTGTGTGCAGTTACTTGAATGCGAACGGCGCGAGCGACCCGAATAGCGCGGTTGGGAACCAGGGCGTGCAGCTTCTTATCGCTGACATCCAGGACACGGCCAGTGCGATACAGGCGCTGAACCTCTCCAAGCACATCCCGGTCGGCACTGCGGACGCCGGCGCGTATTTCAACAACGAGGCCCTCACCGCCGTCGAATATGGCGTACGTTCCTTCCTTCCTGCGAATGCGCGAGGCCGGTGCTGATGCGCGGGTAGATGGCGAATGTGCAGCCGTGGTTTGGGAACGTCTCGATAGCGCAGGCAGCGGAATGGACGCACGAGTTCTTCCAGGAGCGAAATGTGCGGCCCGCCGTGGCGCTGGCGAATAATCCGAAGATGTACGTCGCGGAGGTCGGCTGGCCGTCGGCATCGAGCGACGAAGGCAGCGAGAGCAACGGTCCGTCGACGGCGAGTACAGCGAATCTACAGCACTTACTCGACACGTCTGTGTGCCAAAGCAACACGAACGGCACGGGATACTTCTACTTCGAGGTACGTTTCCCCTCCCGCCCCTTTTCCGGGAGTTGATAATGGTGTGGTAGTTCTTCGACCAGACGTGGAAGGGTATCCAGTTCGGCGGCGTCGAGGGCTATTGGGGTCTCTTCACGGCGGACAAGGAGCTCAAGAATATCACGGTACCCAGCTGCTGAGCGCCTCGTTCTCTGGAGGCAACTATGCGTCTGAAAACACAGGAAATATCTGTCGTTCGTCTTCACTAGGACTCGACGACTTAGCTGCGTCCATTCAGGCGCCGAACTCAACCACATCTGTGCGGTCATTCCTTTCGTGTTCTCTCTACTGGGTTCAGCATTCTGTAGATCACTTTTGAATTCAGGACATTACATACTCTTCAGTCTACAAGCAACTTCCGAAACAGTAAACCACTTTTTCATCACCATTCATGCCCAACTTGAAAGTAATCCCTATTTACGATAATCCAGCCACAATGCCGTCGAAAGCAGGCTTCTGTACCAGGTTCTATATTCGAGAACGATGAGGAAAGCCGCATATCGAGGTGCGAAGAACTTACCTCGTCCCACGGGCACGCCGCGCCTTGCCCAGAGAAGGTGCTCGGGACCCAGGAGTACTTATCTGTGTAATCCCAGACAGTGATGCCGATGCAGCCAGCAACAGATTGGCACGCTTCGATAACAGTCTGGTAATTCGTCTTCTGTTGCTGCAGAAGCGCGTCCGTCGAGGGCAGGGTCATGCGGATGTCGAGTTCCGTAATGGCTACCTCGACACCAAGTGACGCGAAGGCTGCGAGCTGGGTTTTCATGTCGGGGATCGAGCCGACGATCAAATGACCTTGCACGCCAATACCGTCGATGGGGACGTTCGACGACTGCAGCGACTGCACGAGGTTGGTCAGCGCAGTGGCTTTGGCACCTATTGATGCGGGCGACGTCAGTATGCATTGCAATGCCAAAATAAAGAACTAACCAGGTCCCTCGATGTTGTAGTCGTTGATGTAGAGCTTCGTGCTTGGGTCGGCCGTTCGCGCGGCGTTAAGGGCTGCCGGGACGAACGCTTCGCCGAGGGTGTCGTAGAATACGTCCGATCGCCAAGTACCATCATCATTGAAGGCCTCTGGTATCGAGGAAATCATTGGCTTAGATCGGAAACAAGCGTTCGAAGGACGTACCGTTGATGACGTCCCAGGCGTCTATGGGGCGGAGGTGCATCCAGTTCTCGTTAGTTCTTCTCACACTCTAATTATAACAGAGAAACGTACAACTAGGAAAATGAAATTAGTACACAGTCGGAAGACGATAAAGAGGACAATGCTCACGCTTGGCCCTTGTAATGTCCAACAACCGTACTGCAGTGGTTTTCGACAATGCTGGTAAGCTCGCTGACATTGAAGTTCCCGGACGATACCCAGCTTGGCAGCTGGTTGTACCAGACACAGTTGTGGCCTGCCCAGAATTTTGAGCATTAAGTGGAAGACGAGATGTCATAGACATACCACGAAGGAGTTGACCGTTAGTCTTTGCCAGGTCAGCGATCACATCACCCTGGGTGAAGGTGAAGACGCCTTGTTCTGGCTCAGTCGCATCCTAAAGACGATGCGGAGAAAACATATTTAACTGAAGATTCAAATGGAGATATTAGCAATCGCTTACCCATTTCATACTGTTTCCTGGCGTGATCTGTCCGAATTGCTCGTTGTCGCTGAGAATTGCAACGTATGGCTGGTCGGTCAATTCGGGGTTGTCGGTAGCAGAGCCGAGGTATAGCTTTCCAGCAGCCTTGGCGACCGAGTTAAGCTTCGCAGTTGATGTCGAGCCAGGAGCACTACTTGTGCTCGTTGGAGAGCCGCCGCCGCCGGTACTGCTACCGCCGGTGCTCTATGACCAATGAGTTCTTCTGAGGCGTCGGCGAAATACAAGAATGCTTACACTTACAGGGAGACACTGCGAATAATATGGGTTGGATACCGTGCAGGTAGAGCCCGAAGCACAGGTCGTTGGTCCTGTCCAACCAATGCCACCACCTGTGAAGGGTAAGTGAGATCAATACGAAGTACGGACGCGAGGCTGTTGCCTACATTGTCCCCAAACGCTTTGCTGGGCAGCAGCGATGGGTACCAGCGCAAGGAGCGCGGCAAATGATGCGGAGAGCTTCATTTCTACCAGTCAGTACGACGTACGGGTCGTGCAGCTGCAAGCTGGGGACGTCCAGAGACCAACTTGCCTTTTTATACGGCCGATCGTGAATTCTCCCGGGGATTTAGCGCTAAAAGACTGGAAGGGACGAGATCGGTGTGGTCGTCCACGTGAAAGTATGGGACGGATGAAATCAGGCGGTCCGGGATCAACAACGGTTGCGAGGAGAAAGAAGACTTCGCCCGGGATGATGTTGTCACGTTTGCGGCTCGACATGGTGCGATGGAAAGAACCCATTGGATGAACGTTCCCAATGATCTCGGACTAAACTCGGCTGTCGGATATTTCTGACGATGTAGGACGCTCCTGGACAAATTGAACGTTGCTTACATGCATGCTGGCAGCCTAAATGGGTACATTCAGAGAGCTGCTGAGTGCTACGCCGGTGCAGGACGTAATGCATAAAGAACACGGAAAATGAGCGCTTACTGGCACGCCGACTGCTCCTGTGAGCAGACGATCCAGAAATAGCGATCAAAAGCATGCACCGTCACCTAGCGTCAGCAGAACCTGCTCGTAAAATATTAACACCTGCGACCAGGTGAGCGACGCAGTTTCATCTGTGCGAGCATCGTGAAGGTTGATCGTCTGATCTATGCCCGCCTAAGTGCCGTATACCGTTCATCGTGTTTTGGACAGGACGTTGCACTGTGTCTCCGCAACTTGACTCCGTTCTCCGCTGCCCTGTGAGAGGGAGCCATAGAACTGTTAGGAATCGATGTTCACGTTGGTGTCATCCGCGGAGAGCTCTGCACAACTTAGGAGCTAAAGACGCCATGGGAGAAACGGCGTGCAGTTGCCCATGAACTGGAGTAATGATGGTGTGAGATCGACCATGCTAGGGTGCGCAAGTCTCAAATAACCTGCGAACTCCACATGTGTGTTCAGGCGAGTAGCCTGCGTGGCAGAGTCGGAGGAGATGTATGGCATAACATCTGAATGCCATAAAGTAACGTCCGAAACTGAAGCTCATCATCCAAGCCACAGTGAGTCGTAGAAAGTAATGAGCAGAGGGAAATTATAAACTTATTAAAAAATGAGATGACTGACCTGGAGCAAGTCTTATAATCATACACTATCATACAGTGCGAACTGCCGACTTTTGCAGACATTGGCTTTATTCCGAGGCAGTGCAATCGGAGCGCAGGACCCAAACAATCGAAATTTTGTCGAACCAACCAACCAAACTACATATCCCAAAAGCCCCAAACTTGTCGTTGAAAAGAAATATACGCAGTTTACGCCCATCCGTTGAGGATACCCTGGACGGCAGGCTTCGGTTGCAAGTTCTGCAACATCACAGATATCAGTGCATGGCCTTGCTCTACGAGAGCAAGCATGCCTACCTGGTCCCAAGGGCAAGCGGCACCCTGTCCAGAGAACGTGTTCGGCACCCAGGAGTACTTATCAGTGTAGTCCCACACCGTCACGCCCACACATCCCGCCACGCCCTTGCACGCCGCGATGACGGTCTGGTAGTCGCGCTGCTGCTGCTGAAGCGTCGCGCTCGAAGCCGGGAGCGTCGTGCGGATGTCGAGCTCGGTGATGGCGACCTCGACGCCGAGGGAGCCGAAGGAGGCGAGCTGCTGAGCAAGGTTCGGGAGCTGGCCGACGATGAGATGCGCCTGCACGCCGATGCCGTCGATGGGCACGCCCTGCGCCTTGAGGGTGCTGACGAGGTTGCTGACGGCGTTGGCCTTCGCGCCTGGAGATTCGAGTAATGCGGCCGTAAGTATGCTGTGTACGTTACCGTAAAATGCAACGAACCGGGTCCTTCAATGTTATAGTCGTTGATGTAGAGCTTCGCGTCGGGGTCGGCAGCGCGGGCAGCTTGGAAGGCGGTAGGTACGAACGCTTGGCCCAGGGTGTTGTAAAACACGTCCGAGCGCCAGGTGCCGTCGTCGTTGAAAGCCTCTGTAAAACATTCAGTCTCAAATTAGGAACGAGATCCGGTCGCAGGAACTCACCATTGATGACGTCCCAAGCGTCTTGATCACAAGCAGAGGTCAATATTGTCACTGATGCTCACGATCAGGAACATACACGCTTGGCCCTTGTAATGTCCAACGACTGTGCCGCAGTGCGTAGACACGACGCTGGAGAGTGTACTGGAGTTGAACCCGCTGTTGGTGACCCAGCCGGGCAACTGGTTGTACCATACGCAGTTGTGGCCTGCATCGGACACATAAGCAGCCGCACTCACAGCCAACCAAAAATAGGAAACCCACCGCGAAGAAGCTGGCCATTGGCCTTCGCGAAGTTGGCAATCTGGTCACCGCCAGTGAAGGTGAATTGGCCGCGGTTGGGCTCGGTCGCGTCCCACTTCATGCTGTTGGCGGGCGTGATCTGACCGAACTGCTGGCCGTCCTTGAGGATGTTGACGTAGGCGGTGTCGCTCAGCTCGTTGTTATCGGTGGCGGAACCGAAGTATTTCTTGCCCGCCGCCACAGCAGCGGCGTTCAGCTTCGTGGCAGGGCCAGTCGGGCTCGAGCCTGGGCTGCTGCTCGTCGGTGAGCTCGGCGAGGACGAAGGCGGAGGAGGTGCCGAGGAGCCCTACAAAATGAGCAGACGGTCGATGTCTGCATACAAGCTTGAAAGAACCTAAGGGTATCTCAGGAGCAATGCTTACTGGTAAACACTGTGAGTAGTATGGGTTAGATACCGTGCAGGTAGAACCCGCAGCACAGGTCGTTGGACCTGTCCAGCCAATACCACCACCTACGCGCCAAAAATTTGACAAGTCAAAATTGGCAAGATCAGAAATTGAGAGTCGAGTTACTTACACTGTCCCCAAACCGGCGACTGCGCTGCCGCAAATGGCACGAGAGCGACGAGCGTGGCGAACGACGCGGCGAGCTTCATCATTTTGCGAGGCGAGTTGGGAGAAACGATGCTTCACTCTCACTGCAGTCCATGCCTTCTCTCCTACACCCTCTTATACACGCGCGGTGCCCTGTTCCCCAGCTCTGGGCCATCGCGCTGACATCTATCCCCCGACAATGAATGGCATGAAAATTCCACGTGAGGTAGACGGGAGAAACAATGGGCTTGGCGTTGCCCTGGGCATTCAGCAGGGGTCATTAGGCGCAACCAGTGGGGACAGACGGGCGTTGAACGAGGGTCTGGGACAGGGCAGTGGGAGGAAACGACAAACAGGAACTTACCGGGCGGTCCGTGTCGAGGACATTAGGCACGGTCAGAGGGTACGATCAGGTCAAATATTTCCCCGCGGGGAGTCTGAGATGTCTGTAGAAGGGGAAATAACGCTGGCGAATCTGTGCTACTGTCGCCTTGACGTGTCGTCTGTAATCACGGGCAAAGTTCGGCCGCTGCAAGGAGCTGTTTCGAGTGGGATAAAACTCGGATGTCTGCTGGCAAGATCAAAATGAAGGACCAGCAGAAATATTCCGAGGTTGATGGTATGAACAACGCACATGGAACGGAAGCAAAGACGCTATGTTAAACTCTAACGGCAGGAGAAGTTATGAAGGTCAGAGAATTCATGGTCATGTGGACACACCATCATCACATCTTGAGGTAAAATCACCATCCAAGGGCCAGACCAGGACCCCCGACAACCCCCCAAAAGGTTCTTTCCGCTCCAAGAGGCTCGTTACCGACAGATCTCCAGGGTCGGCCGCAGCGCCCGGTATACGCACCGCGGAACAGACATAGCGTTTGGGCGAACCGTTACCGCACCCAGTAACATACCTCAAAAAATCGGTTTAAATAAGAAAAAAATCGTATCTTTCTCCCTGCCTATTTAGAGCTCAGCAAGCCGCAGATGAGCCGTCCCGCACCAACACCATCACATCCTCCTCGTCGCACTCGCATCGCACCACATACGCTGGTCCGCTGGATGCGCATGTGCGTGAATTGTGGACAACCACAGGTCGGGCCCTTTGGTGTCCACAACGCGTCCGCCCACAGTGGACGGACACTACTGGGCACTATGTGATGGAAATACACGACAATCGCATCTGAGCCTGCTATTCGCTGTTCGCTACCTACGGAATGTCCTCTGAAAAGGACCAAATTTAAACAATCGGACATTTAGTCCCTTCATTTGACCGAAATGGGTCAGCCATGGTTACCGCGCGGCGGAACAGACCTCCGGCCGATGCTGGCTCGGTATACGCATCAAACATAGAGCTTTGGGCCGAATTTGGGCCCTCCGTTACCGCCATTTCCACAGAGCTCCGGCGCTACGCGCCGTTTGGTTAACGACCCGGGAAAGAACCCTTCAGGTGATTGTCGGGGGTCCTNNCNNTTTCCCCTGGCGCCCAGGGCAAGTGCTCTCTCAAGCCCGATTCGATGACCGCGTGACCCGAAACTACATCCGCGACCCTTGGCGCGACTGCGTACGACGGTTGCGCTATCATCATGGTACGTCGCAAGCCATGCAAGTGCTTCAGATGATGCATCTGAATCCATGCAGAGCCCGTCCAGAGAAAGTTCGACTCTCTCTCCTCTTTTGTACTCCGCGGATCAACAATGGAAACTACAGTACATGCAGTGCAAGGGTCTAATGCGGATGGGCATAGCGGTCGACCTGTTTTTATATGAACATGGAACCGCGCGCACTGGGCGCATGTCGAACATGTTCGATGCGCACCACCAGCCCTGCACTGATCATATTGATTCAGTGATCCTCATCCGCGACCTGTGCAAGGTCTCCAGATCATGATGCCCGATTAATGATAGATGTTAACGGAAATAATCCATGGTTATACAGACCTGAGATTCTGTCTTTACTGTAACGCACCGATGGGTCTTGTATCCGCGCACGAAATATATCAGGGAGCAAGATACAGGGACCTGCAGGGACCGAGATTGATGGGTCTGATGATCAGTGTCGTTATCCCAAAACGTTCTGTTCAGCACAGCCCGGAGAAACGTACGGCATACTACTGGCTCTTCGTTCAAGTGCAACAATGGCCCGCCTTCAGGTCCTCCAGTCGTCGATCCACAGCAAGGCAAGGTGGTTGAAAGGTGGTTGGCATCCTCTACGCAACGCTGGCAATAGGCCCAGGGTGATCCCGATCCTGACCAGGATATCAGAAAAAAAGCATGGCCGACCCATCTCCGACCGAGATATCATGAGCGTCTCGAGGGGCTTTTCGCCAGTCTCAGACCATATGTAAGCCGGGCAAGTGAAGCCGTCAGGTCATCTACGAAACATAGCTCCAAGCGCCTGTTTTCCATACCAACCTGGAAGAAGCCCGGCAACCATATTCGCGAAAGGGTCTTTACCAATCTAGATTACATAGCAATGTCGAAACCGTGTACAAAAGCACCGTCTGTTAAGCCTGTGTTATGAACTCAGTATCGCAAAAATCCATCTGTCAAGTTGCCGAGACGTACCTCCAGGAATTATACCGCTTCTATACCATCTTCACGACTTTGCTGCCGTTCACCAAGCCGGCCAGACTCTTCGCGACCACCTTCCCGTCTACCTTGCGGTTCAAGAGCTCGTCCCACCAACCGAAGAGGAAGTCACGGGCGATGAGCTTGAACCAGGGCGTGAAGGAGTTCCCTGCATATACTCTCAGCGAGGCTCAGGCATGCATGTCCAGACAGACGCACCTGGCGCGTCGAACATGGCCTGCAGCTCAGCCTTGTCGACATACTTGTGATCGCGGATTTCATTCACATTAGGCGTCACGGTAACATCACCAGTAAAGAACAAGATGTAGTCCACTACCCCACAAATGACAGGTCAGTCATCTTCAACTCACACGTGAAAGGGCGTGCATACCTTCATGCTCGCCCCACTTCCCGTCGGACGGCGCAAGGTAGTGTATCCGCGTCAAGTACTGAAACTGGTCGACTGGCGTCTGCTCCTGGGGGATGCCAAGCTCGTGCTCGAGTTTCCGCGACGCCGCGACGCGCACGCCGAGCTGCTCCGCCTCGACCTTCTCCTCCGCGAAGTCGTCCAGCGGGTGCGAGCAACATGTGTTCGTCCACATGTCCGGGAACGTAATTTTCTCGGTCGCGCGCTGCTGGATCAGCAGCTTCCCGTCGGACGGGCGGAAGGCGAATGCGGAGAAGGCCCGGTGCAGAAGGCCCTTGTTGATGTTCTCCATGAGATGGCCTGCGTCCCGGCCTCTCGTCAGCTTCAGATGGAACAGATAGCGCGATACACGTACAGGTCTTCTTATCGGCTGCGCCGATGGCATTGTCTTGCTCGTCGACAGGATGCATCGCTCCTCCATCAACTTCGACTGCTCGGCATCGTAGCTCGAGAGGTCAATGGTGGCGAACTTGGTCTGCGTGATCGACTGGGCGCTCGTGATGGTGGTAGACATGGCGCGGAACGGATTATAGTGTCGTCTAGAGGGTATCTTGATGTGCTGAAGGGTATTTATAAGGCCGTTCAGCGAGAAAGCAGCCTGCCGCCATGATGGCCTGATTGAAGGATGAAGCAAGTTCATAAATGTTCTCACGCCACTGCTTTGGGATTTTTGGCCATCCTCATTGGTCGGCTAGATTGCGACTGCAACGGAACCCTGTAATCTTCGGACGATAGCTCATCTGCAAGATAGGCCTCTTCTTCGTAAGAACTTAACTTTCGTCGGAGCACTCGCGTTCTAGGGCATTCTGCTACCTGAACAGCGATATTACAATCGGAGTCGGACGTACACATGATAAGACTGGATACATAACAAGGTGGAAAGGTGAGTATGATTTTCATGTCGCCATGGCTGAAGTATTCGATATGATGAAGCGAGGAAGCAGTTGATAACAGTATTTCGAGACCCGACACAGACACTTCATGTTTCGAATGAAACGCACTTCACATTGCTTAAGTGATGTGAATCTTCAGCGGACCGTACGCCTCTGGCTGGGCGACGCGGATGAGATTCTTCGTAGCAAGCACTGGACAACGATAATCAATCTTGGGACCAGCAATCTCCTCTCAACGCAGAAGCTCTCACCAAGGCAATGGTAGAACGCGGCAGCCGCAACATGAGGAGTGCTGGTGTTCTTCGGAACCACCTCATCGAAACATAGCCCATCGGCGGGTCGTGCCAAGGTCTGTGTCTGCATCTTCGCGTATCTGATTATGCGGTTACGCCCAAGCACGTTGAGAATCAGTGGAAGAGCTCACTCCAGGAAGTTGAACGAATTTCTTTCCAGCGTCACTAGATTGACGTCTGATAGCTGTGATTCCTCGACGCTGCGCAGGCGCTTCGGCGGGAACTAGTTCAAATTTTAGCCGCGGTCAAACACCCAGTAAGCATGTGCATCCGTACCGTCGAACTCAAAGTTATCCCCACTTAAAAGAGAACCCGCTTTTCCAAAGTCCCCCGGTGAAAAGCCGATCCCTCCTGTCATCGCGCTACCAAGCTGGCTCGCTCCGAGCGAGCTTTCGCGCCTGCTTCGGCCAGCGGAACTCCCTCTGATCTTAACTTCTGCCCGGCCAATACTGACCCTGTCGCTGCCCGGTTCGAAAGGCGCACCATTGACTGACGAGCTCGCGCCTGCGTTGTCCCAAGGGAACATAGAGCTCTTCTGTGGACTGAGAGTCTACCTCTACGTCGAGCGCACGACCGAAGTCGAAACCGCCGCCAAGAGGAGACGGAGGGCGCGAAACCTGTCGTGCTTGTCCGGGCTCCTGTACAGCGGCGTGAAATCATCTTCAACACTCAAGAAATGATCGCGGAATCTAGGAACGTACTTCCGAAGAACGCTGTTGAGCGGAACCCCATCCGATAGGATCATCATACATCTCTGTCATGTTCCGCTGCGGTTAGTCTGGAATGTCAATAAAGTCTGCTGGATGCATACGCTGCTCCGTGTGTCCCAGGTCCAGGTCCACACCCGCATCCCAAATCGTTCCAGCCCCGGTGTCATGAACGGCGTCAAAGTCTTTCGGCAGCCCATCCTCGACCGCTGGCTCTTCTATTCTACGACGCTTCATTGGGGGTGCTCCTGGATTCCATGCATCTAGTCAGTCGTCAGTCAAGGATAACATATCGTACCCTTCATTTCGAGGTGCAGGGCACCGGAACGAGCTTCGACTTGGACCTTGAAGTTTTCCAGCCAGAAATCGACGAGGATCGGCGCACGCACTATTTGACGAAAGCCTTCAGTCCATGACAGAAGCAGCAAATGAATCGACACTTACGTCCTTTCGGCACCCCCCATAGCATCTCCTCTATAAGTCGTCCACTTTCTTTCTCAAGCTTCTTTGCCTCCATTTCCCGACGTAGTGCGTCTTGCCCTTCGACATACTGCGCTCGTGCTTCCTGTGATACAGACATCCATCGTTCGGAGCAGTCTTTCCGGTTAGGCTTCCCTGCTCACCTTCAATTCTTCGTCGGTAAGCTCCGTTCTCGCATCAAGGAGCAGACGAACACGTCTCGGCTTCCTTCGACCACCTTGACCCTGGTCCACATCAATATCTCCTTTTGCCTCGCCGGGTGCCTCAGCGTCCTCGGCGTTCCACGGTGCTGGGCTTTCGGCCAGCGCCTGAAGTGCATCCTGCACGGGTCGGACGGGCGATAGCGTATTCTCTGCGAGAATTGATCAGTCCAGCGCAAACTCGATCATGATGAAGACTACCTCTATTGAACTCCTCAAACGGCTGGAAATGTATATTGGTCAGTCCCCACTCATGTTAAGCATACATGGCCCACGCACTCTCTTTTTACCCGCAGAATCGAGGGTGTTCTTGGTTACAGACGAAGTCGCAGACGGCTGATCGAAACCAGCGAAGGTAAACCCACCAACGTCACCAACGTCCAAATCCATTCCAGCCGGTCCAGCTTCGAATTGAATAGGATCGTCGATAATCATAGCATCACTTAGCAGACATCAAGATTAGTGATAAGCAAACAGCTACGGAACGCTCACTCATTTCCAGGTTGAGCAGGCGTCGCCCCCCAGTCTTCGCCTAAATCGCCCCCAATGAAAGCGCTGAGATCGATCTCATCCCCAGCGGCGAAGAGGTTGTCGTCAAAGCCAAAGTTAATACCCCCGTCAACTTGCGACGATGAAGCGTCAGCCCCGCCGAGGGCACCGCCCAAGAAGGACGCATCGAAGGAACCGGAGAGCATCTGCTCCAAGTTCTCGTCCAGAGTGTGAAGCGCTGCTCTCGCGTCTTCGACGGAGGCGAATGGTCGCTTCCCCTTCTTCTTTCCTGCCTTTTCGCGTACGCCGTACTCGTCGTCGGACTCTGCTTCTAGAGACTAGGTCAGTAATTTGATTAGTCGGAGTACATTTCGCTCACCATCCTCGTTCAGAAACTGGTCCCAGTCCTGTGCGTATCATTCGTTCTACCTGAGTACTGTTGACTCAACAATGTAATCGACTCACTGCCAGGAGGTTATCAAAATTAAGGTTAAGCGCCATGGCTGGATCTGCGGCGAGCGTGACGGCGTCGGGCCTACGTTTCATGGTCAGTGAGCTGCACATCACCGCGTATCCGCGAACTTCACCTGACGGTCGGCTGTCCCATCTGCAGCGATGCGCCCGTCGCGGACAGCGCGCGGATATCCTGGACGGCTTTCTTGAGAGCCGCGAAGCAGGCCGTAACGTCGCCCAGAAATATCTCTTGCTTGACTGGGAACGCGTCGTCAAACAAATACGAAGGAACGCGCATATAGCTACCTTTGTAGACTCTGGCGTCGAACAAAGCTCGTCAAGCGATACTAGGCAAACAGCCGATGGACGGATACTCACCGAGCGACACCGACCATCAAATTGCTGGACAATCTCAGGGCGAGAGGCTCTTGCGGCTGCGTGATGAGCGTGCATAGCTGCGATATGTCCGCGCCCAGGACATCCCGCTTGGGCAGCTTTTTGAAAGATGATTTCGCGCCCAACGTAGCTGCGAGCCTGTGCATGAAAAGTATTTAATGGGGTTGGATGGCAGATCAATCAGTAGTGACGGACCAGAGCAGGCCGAAGCCGCTGTCGCGGCGCGACAGCAGTTCTGGAGAAAAGAACATCGCGTCTCGAGCAGAGATGCGGACGTGGAGAGTTCAGAGTGAAGAGCCCGTGGGCGGTAGTTGCACTGGGTCACGGTGCTCAGGCTGCATATATACAGCGTTGGCAGACATGGCATAATCTAGAATAGATGCCTTGCCATCTTCGTCCAGCATATCATACCTGCCTTCTTACCTGGGTATGCCTCCTGCCCAGCTTGGAACGTGAATCTATCTTAGTCCAGATCAAGTCGCCATCCTGTCACCGAGCATCTCTCGTCAGGGTGACACAACTGCATGCCTCTGGCACGTATTGGGCTATAGAGCAAAAAAAAAACAAGGGCCTATAGCTTGGTTAGAGCTAATCTAATGTTTCAACATAATAAAAATTCAGACAAGGACAATTCTATTCGGATACGGGGAGTCGAACCCCGAGCTATCGCGTTCAATTTCTGAGAGGCGATAATGTTAGCCGTTACACCATATCCGACTTGAAATGACTTGGAATGGTTTCACTCAGTGAAAGCGTGAGAAAACCTGTATACGGTCAGATGACACGACGCGAACTGTTGAAGCTGAAGTGTTGCCTCGGGTCGCTTGCTTAGAGCCTTGTCATTCTTCGAGCCTTCTATCGCTGCACGCCGACACATCCGGAGGGGCTACTATGGCAGACGAGTCCACGGGCGTGCTTTCCTGGGTTGCAGGCATTCGAAGTGCCATGGTCCAAGATCCCGCGCGTCAGATGCTCGACGACAAGATTCAGAGCCGTGGCTTTCTGTTTCTCGATGACTACCTTGATAACATCCTGCTCGGAGTGAAACAAGAGTGCGTATTTTCATTCCGCTGTAGTAGGACGAGGCTAACTTGGAACAGGAGCGCCATCGTTGAGCTGGTCAAAACGCCAGGACGAAAGAAGGATGTGCCGAAGAAGACAAGATCTGCTGTAGCTGCTGCGACTCGGGCTCAGAACGTCATTTCACTATCACTCGATGTGCGTCGCATCTTCGACTCCACCTGTAGACTAGCTTGACATGTTTGCTACAGACTGATGACGGTGGCAAAGAGAACGTTGGACCGATGAGTGATTTCCACAGGACGCTTTTGCAGGCGGGGCGGGGCGACGACGACGAGGGCAGAGTCTTGTCTCCACAACGTCAGATGACGCCCTCATTGGATGAAGCTCTCACCAAGGCTACTCACAAGCAGAAGTCCGTCAAGATTGCCGTCGGGCCTGAGGTGCCAGAGCATGACGAGCCAGAACACGATGAGCCAGAGCACGACGAGCCCTTCATTGAAATAATGAGCTCGTCTCCGCAGCACCAGGCCTCGAATCTTCCCGATATTGTCGAGAACGATGCAGTCTCTCAACACGGACCACCGGCTACTCTTGAACCCGCTCATTCAAATGTGAACAATGACCTCTCTATCATCGCGGAAGACGAAGAACCAACAGAGCGTAGCAGAATGTCTGTTCAGCTTCCTCGTTCCAGCCCGCCTCCTGCAGATTTCGCCGAGCCGATCGAGGAACCCGCTCGAACGACATCACCAGACGAAGAAGCGTTCCTGGATGAGGACATGACCAGTTTCAAGGACGTGCAGATGGACTTCGACGACTTCACTCATGCGACTGCAATCACCGTTTCCGACTCTACGCATACCTTCCATTCCATTCCACTCGCCTCGCCTTCGCTGCCTACTGTCGAAGATACCGAATCTGCGCCGGATGGCCCTGGCAACGAGCAGCACACCGTAACAGAGAAGGAGGAGACAATCCCTCCGCTGCCTTCTGCGCCGACGGCTTCCACAATCTTCCCGTCCATGACGGACATGACCATCCCAATCCGTGATCATGATTCATCTGAGTCCGGACTCACGCGCAAGGGGAGCCTCTCTCAGTTTCCCGCCCTACCTGCACCCTCTCCTCTGCGTAAATCCATGCGCGGTATTCGTGAGCCATCGATGGGTGCCGGGTTGGCCGCGCCATCTGCAGCTGCAGCTGCTGCAGGCAAGCGCACTTCATGGTTGAGCAAAGCTCGAGAAGCCAAAGCGATGGATAAACGCGCAAGCGCCACTGTCGGCAGCAGCTCTCATCAAACCCTAGCAGGCTTGTCTGGTGGTGTGAAGCGTAAGAGTGGAGACATGCTGACTGGCCTGGTCCCAAGCTCTACGCTGCCGTCCATTGGGGATGAAGGAGAACGGAAGGCCAAGTTGGCCAAGTTCAGCAGCGAGAACATGGACGTATTTTCTGCGCAACAGGGGAAATCTTTCGAGAGCCTGCAGTCAATCAAGGAACCAGCCAGCAAGACCGACTTCATGCCGATGCTCTCGACCGCGGCATTCGCAACCAAGTCGGCAGACGATGTCGCCGATATGCGGGAAGAACTTGAGGACGTCCTTGACAGATTCAAGAAGCCTGTCGGGAAGAGTGTCACTGGAAAGTCTTTCGGTGGTGCAGCTGCTACAGCGCTTGCAGAAGCCAGAGCGGCTGCCGAGGCCCGAGTCGCCGAAAGGAACAAAGCCGAAGGCGACACCGAGAAGCCTACGATCCGGGTGTCGACGTCTGCACCTACCTTGGGCAGTCTTCCATTTGCAGAGAAGTCTGCGTCGCCGCTGGAGACAGACCTCAAGCGGGTCGCAGATCCTGTGTCACCTGCAAACGACAATGACAGGCGAATGAGCGTATCGGACCTAGTTTCCAACCACGGCAGCAAGGGTAAAGGCAAACAAGCTGACAGGACAGGTTTCGCCGTTCCTGCATCTTCTACGACGAGTATCCAGCCTAAAGATGCTGACCTGGCCGATTTAAGCACGTCCACTACTCCACCAAACTCGCCTCCACCAGCGAGTCGTCCACAGTCCTTCGCCCCTCTAACAGGACCTGTCTTCAACAAACCGCCTCCTGTATTCGTACCGCCGCCAGTAGCTGCATCTACACCAGCTGCTCCCCCGTCGACTTCAAATAAAGACCAAGCAAAGGACTACTCGTTCAAACTGCCTACAACTAATTTTCCTCCGCGCAACCCATTCACAGTCGGCTTGCAGCCGCAAATGCCCTCGTCCTCCGGACTGTCCGGCTCGCCTCGTCTTGCATCCGGTCTCTCGGCTCAATCGACTCAAGCCAGCCTCTTTTCCGACACAGTATTTGGTTCTCAGGATGTTCCCGCCTGGGCACCTTCAACCCAAGACACGTCCCAGGAGTTCTCTATCAAGGCGCCTGCAGATTCACAAATAAATGACCTGGACGACGACGACAGCTGGCGCCTGGACGACAAGTTCGGCGCTACCAACCAGATGTGGACGCCCATCGGCCTAGCGTCGAAAGAGGACAGCATGACTTGGAGCACCCTTCCCTCACAGAGTCAGAGAGGTGATACCGCCCCGCTCGCGTTGAACAAATTGTCGGAGCAGCAAGGACGCGCGTCTGGGAATGGAAGCTTGTCTGACATGGAGGTGGACGAGCCGGAGGACCACCCGGCCACGGAGGCTGACCTCGGGGAAGCAGATATGGATGAGTATGAGACCGATCTCGACGACGTGCTCGATGCCGGCAAATCCACCGTCAGTCTCGTCGATGTAAGTTTCGACTAATCTTCGCCTCGGAACTCGTTGAGTACTGATACGCGCGACGAGCAGAAAGCGGGCGTGAACCGCAATCCGAGTCAACTCTCCCTGGCGTCTTCCAGCGGCTCGTCTTCGCAGATGGGCTTCTTCGGTCAGGCCTCGAAGCTAGTCAGCAGCATGCTCGGTGGAGGCAAGAAGGTCAAAGCCGAACCAAAGGTTAAAGGCGAGCCTGTCAAGAGCATCCAGCTTGCCGCGGCCGTGGCCAAGAAGGTTGGTTTCTTGTGATTCTTCCGCTTGAGGTGTTTGGTTCTCACCAATGTTACAGCACCAAGAGGAGCAGGACAGAAAGACTGCTCGCCTTAAGGAGATGGAAGCAAGACGACAGGCTGCGTTGCAGCGGAAAGCAGAGGACGAAAAGACAAAGGCTGACGAGTATCAGAAGAAGATCAAGGAGGAAGCAGAACGTCGGAAGAAAGATCGTGAAGAGCATACCGGCAAAAGACCGCTCAAGCCTTCGGAGAAAAAGGTAAATCGAACGTATTATCAAGTTGTACTTGCAGCGGTCTAAAGGTTGATCCATTCTAGGCTGACGAAGACAACACAAAGAAGCGGAAACTCATCGTCGAAATGGAGCAGAAACAGGAGACGAAGAAACCGCCATCGAAAGAGAAGAAGGAGCCTGCGCCCTCCCGTCTCACGAAGCCCAGTCCTAATCTAGCGAAGCCAGCTTCTACGGCCAAACCTTTGAGCAAACAGGCATCCTCGTCTGCTTTGCAGACAGCTCAAGCTGGTGCGTCTTCGATGACGAAAACTAAGGCCGCTGGCGGCGAGAAGAAACCCTTGAAGAGCGCTATGAGTAAAGGCAAAGGCAAAGCTCCGGTTCGGGATGACGGCGATGATATGCAGCCCAGCAAGATGATCCAGGCCGACATGGCAGCTCGCGTGAAGGCGCAGGTGCAGGCCAGCAAACACGACGCGCCGGTTCCCAGCGAAATGATCGAGCTTCCTGAGCCGAACAGCGAGTACTCCGATTCCGAGGACGAAAGCCGCCCTGGCAAGTTCGACGCACCGGAGTGGGCCCAGTCTCCCGAGCTTAGGTCGGCACTCGAGTCGCAGGCAACCGTCAATCCTGACGACATATTTGGTGAGATCAAACCGCTGCGGATGGAAGACATGTTCAGGACCAGGCAAAGCCGGTTCCGTGCGCGGACCAGTTCTGCAAATTGGTCAGGTCCTGACGGGTTGACCAGGGAGGAAGAGAGAGATTACGCAAGGAGGATGGGATTCAGATAGGCTAAGATCGAAGTAATTCTCGCACTTTATTGCATTCGCTCTCGAACGAACATTTCATTCACGCATGTCCTATTGTACATTGAACCAACCAATGTATCTCAATCACAGCATACGGGAGAGTAGATGGGTAAATATTGAGTAATGTCGAAATGTGGTGGTACAATTCTAATAAGGGGGGTAACTCGCAAAAAAAATGCAACTGCCAGCTAAACCTTGGCTTTCGCCTTGTTGCAGAATTTCTTGTGGCGCTCTTTCCAGTCTGCTGCCTTTGAGAAAATAAGCAAAATGACGATGAACAACCTATTTAACAACCTATTACCTGACAGGGCTTTGAACAATAGAACACGGCCTTGATAGAGGTGTTAAGTCGAGCTATGATGACAGAGATAAAATATTATACATACTCTACAGCCGCCACAATTCTGCAGTTCCTTGCGCTTGCAGACCTGCTTAGGGCACTGACCATGAAGCGAGGTGAGTCACTTTCCTCGAGAACAAAGCACAAGGTGACCCATATTCTTCATTTCATACAGCTGGCCCAGATTCTCCCTGGTCACGGCAGCATCAAACGCGGTGCCGGTGACCTTGCGGATGTGGAGTGCACGCTTTAACATGTCCTCGGCCTCGTCAAGCCTCTCCAATTTCAGATAGAGCTCTCCGAGCGCATTCTGGGAGTTAGCGGTGAACTTGTTCCCAGGTCTTAAGCCCTGTTCCTTAACGTCGATGGCTCTGAGGAAGAGCGCCTCGGCCCCTGCGAAATCTCCCCGGTGCTCGAGGGCATGAGCTTGGTTGTGCAGAGCACCGCCTTCATCTGCTGCGTGAGCGTAACCAGCAGATGGATTGATGATGCCGGTGACGTTCATGGCGATGAGCAAAGTAACTCGACGTCAAGAGGACAAGGGGACAAGGTTGAACGTTGAACGGGCGCCCCTATCTCGGTGTGGAGGATCACGTGGGTGTTCGGCAATTTGCGGGAGGCTGACGGTGTTTTGCAATGTGACCGAGGGGGATCGCTCTCCACTCAACCACATCTCCAGACAGTCCCTTGTTCGTTCGTATATAACATCGTGGCTTTTTCACAGCCCTCGCAACTCTCTTTTCTCGTTTTATCTGCCACCGTACACCACCATGGCTTCATCTTCATCATCATCGCCAGAAATCTCTGGCCTTCTACCCTGTTCGCAGACTCCAGACCGTCTAAAGTTCTCCACTCATGAAGAGGTCATAGAGGATTTGACCAGGTGCGTGGATATCTTAGCTTCATCTTTACTCGTCTGACTTTCAATCAGTCGATTCATTCTTAATCTACCGGACGAGGAGCTTGCGTCGCTTGAGAGGATATGTTTCCAGGTCGAGCAAGCGTGCGTCACTTCATTCCTCTTCCACTGATCATCTGATAGACGAGCGGTCTAGACATTGGTTTTACGAAGACTTCATTCGTGAAGTCAATCCCAAGTTTCCTTCCTTACCTTTGAAGAGGTTCTCGGAGATGATCTTTCAAGCCTGCCCGCTACTTCACCGGTGGAGTGGCGATCATGAAGGCGCATTCAATCACTTTATGCAATACAAGACCCGTGTCCCTGTTTGTGGTGCGATCATGCTCAACGACACGTGGGACAAGGTACGTTCGTTTCTGCATGGTATGTGGACTGAGAGCACTGATCATATCCGCAGGTCGTCCTCGTGAAAGGCTGGAAATCAGGCTCAGGATGGGGTTTTCCGAAGGGAAAAATCAATCAGAATGAGGAACCGCACGCATGTGCTGCACGGGAGGTACGCCAATTTATCCTAGTTAGTTTAGACTCGTATGTACCATGGTTCTTCAGGTGTCAGAAGAGACTGGATACAACCTTGGGGGACAGATTTCCCCAGATGACGTCGTGGAAATGTCGATCAAGGAGCAACTCATATCCTTATATATTGTGCCCGGAGTCCCGGAAGACTACCCGTTCAAAACGAAGACTAGGAAAGAGATAAGCGTAGGTCTTGCGCATAATCTTGTGGTGGATGTTTCTGACGTCCCGTTACAGCGAATCGAGTGGTTCCGGCTTGCCGATTTGCCCACATGGAAGCGGAACAAGACTGTCCCCGGCAAATTCTATCTTATTTCGCCTTTCATCGCGTATGTTTTCGCATTTATCATTGTTGAACTTCCTTGATTTATGATAGCCATGATTTGCAGACCACTCAAAGCCTTCATCAATGAACGCAAGCCTCGCAACACCGCACGGGGTATGCATAGAGTGAAAGAGATCGAGATCGACGAAGACTTGTTCATTCGCCAGGAGAACGGGAGGAGGACGATAGCATATCACTCCCATACTGCTGGTGCAGTAGATTCAAACGTTCAGGAATCAAGTTCTCAGTCATCTTCTGCAGACAACGGCGAACCGCAAACGCCCTCTCCATTATACAGCGAACCGTTGGTCAACAATGCATCCACGGAACAGCAGTCTCGCGACACCGTCGACTCTAGCTCAATTGATCCCCATTTCGCTCGGCTTTTGAGTGCTTTGTCATCATCCGCGAAGTTATCTGATCAGGACGACGGCAAACCCCCGCCCCCGCATCCTCCATCTTCATCGCTTCCGTCGTCCGTCACACCTGTCCCTATCTCGTCCGATTCCCAACGACCTTTGGCCCTGGATTGGTCTATGCGAGGCCCGCGTCATTCCATGGAAACAGCGAACACTGCTGCGTCGGATAGACAATCTGTTCCACATCTGGTTCCTGCTGCGGATTTCAAGACGAGTCCCTCACCACTGGACCATCGAGGCAGCTCCCCTAGTCGATCTCACCATGCTTCTCCACCTCCGTCAGCCACCTCAGCAACTTCATCATCCATCTCTGCCAGCCGATCGAATATGTCACGCCGCGGTTCCTCTGCTACCGCCGACATCTCGCCATATCTCACTCGCCCTGTGGAAGTTCCATCGAGCGGCAAGCGATTGAAGCAATTGGCTCTCCTTGAAGCTGTAGCAGACGAATCGGCGCGCATGACGCCAGCTCTCACTCAACGCACATCAGCGATGACTGGAGCCGGTGTGCAACCTGCACCGTTCGGCATGAGGCCCATTCCATCACACATCCCACCCCCTTCAGCTTCCGTCCCGCCTCCATCGAACTTCCCTAATTTATCGCAACCGATGTATGCTAATGCGCAACCTTATCCTCTTCCCCAGCCATTAATGCACCCGCCGCCGCTGAATGGCATTCCACCACCAATGCATGTAGACGATCCTTTTACTGTGCGCCCTCGCACAAGCAATGCCTTCCGTCCCTTTCCCAGTTCCTTTCCCTCGAGGCATGTCAACAACTGTAGCAGCATGAGTCAAGCACAATTGCTCGCTGCACTTGCGGGAAACCCAGCGAGGCCGCCAGGCCCTCCACAGATGTATCCAGGTGTACCTCAAGGGCCTCTGCCCTCGATGATGGGACCGTCATTCTATCCAGGTGCACCTATGCCAGGTCGCATGGGCCCTGCACCTCCTGCGCTGCGCGTCGTCCCTCCCCACTTCCTTCCTGGCCCCGCACCATCAGCAGGGCCTTCATCGGCCCCAGCACATAACCCCAACTTCAATGTGCTGCGAGGACAACCCAATGCCAATGCAAACTTACTCTCTATCCTCAATGCTGGAGGTCCAGGTCGATTTGTGCCATCCAACGGCGCCTGATGGGATACA
Organism: Hericium alpestre; assembly: GCA_004681135.1. NCBI lineage: Eukaryota > Fungi > Basidiomycota > Agaricomycetes > Russulales > Hericiaceae > Hericium > Hericium alpestre. Next base: position 5,043 of record SFCI01000158.1, on the reverse strand, counting down.
TCTATGGCGTGGCATCGCATCAGACTAGTATATATCCCGTGGAGCTGTTGAGTAGTTTCTCTTCGCTGTACCTAATCAGGTTCTTTTGTCGGTGTCTTCGTATCTCATTCATTCACATTGCTGCCCAACCGTTCTCCATCAGCTATATCTTAGTGTCCATCGTGGATTCTTTGCTTGTTCTGTTTACTCGTCGCGTGCATCCATCTGTTACTTTCGCTGTGTCTATAGTCCGCTAAACCTACCCCCATTCATTATATCTGCTATAGTCTTTCCATCCCTATCTATCGTCCTCTCCCTAGCTTTCTCCATGCACGTTCAAGCCTTTCCTATCCAACCACGTCCCGTACCCGTTCGTCGTTCGTCTCTTGAGTACGTGTCACCGCAGTCTGTAGTTTTGTAGCGTAACCTCGCCAGCTTTCTGAACCTTCTATAGCCTCGCAGTGTTCGATCATCGCACCAACACACGACTCAACCGTCCACAACTGAATGGGGGACAGCCGGATCTGCGCATTCGAAGATCGAAGTACTGTCGACGATACAAACTCGAGGGACGTCTTCTCCGGAAGACTGAGCATCATATGTACTTACTGTACATCGATACACATCTACGCCTCTTGACATGTCCAGGTCATGCGACCCACCTGCTGACGGCTACTTTCTAGCTCAATTGATGGACGAGGTAATGTGCACCGTCAGAATAGGCTTTCCATCCCAGGTGAAACAAGCATCCAGACAGGCAGGTGTCAGCCTCCTAGGCAGTGCTTCTGCGTTCTCTCCGGCACTGGCGGGCGATTTGCAACGCTCTGCAGCTCAAGAACGTGGTGAGAACTGCCTTGTGCATACATGTTCAGATTAATTTTGGCCTTCCACGCCAAGTATGCACAAGTACACCCTTGTGCCGTGGGCCGTGGTGGCGGGCATGTCGCCCACACTGCAGATCCAACTACCGCAGATGCAAGGCAGAAGGTATACACGAGATGGTCCCGCTCCGTCGTTCGAGGCGCGCCGATCAAAGCGATCGCACATCTTTTCTCGCTCGCACATCTGGAGCAACGGTAAGTGTAAGTTCTCTCCGAGGTGGGACCGAAGTCTGGCACGATCTGTATCGAGTGAAGCTCTACTTCGAGACCCGACGGATCTGAACCCATGCTTTTGGTAGTGCGTTTTGTCCCCGCATGGCAAGCAGTGATGCGCCAACGGATACAGCGGCGCCTGCAGAAGGCCATCACGCGCAGTGCAGAATCCGCCCGGTCCGCCTGTGTCCCACCGCCATCACGATAGCTGCGAACGCGGAGCACGCCGCGGGGGCCGTGGGGCGCGAGGGTGCCCCGCCTGAGGGATCAGCCCCGCCCGAACGCCTTCTGCTTCTCGCGTCCCACGAGCAGTCGCCGCACCCGTCGTGGGGCCACGTACTGTATGTACGCCGAGCGTGTCTGTATTCCGAATTCGCGCGGGCCGGCGCGCACTGCGTTCGTCGTGGGCCGCACTAGCGGCGTGCTCGCTCAGCTAAGACGCGACTCAAACACAGAAGATGCAGAAGATTTACATACGGGGTCCACAGCCTTGCGGCGGAGGTAGTGATCCCCCGCATCGCACCCACTTGGCGAGCTAGTCGCGCCTCGGCTCTCGAGGCGCGCGCGCGGGGTTGGTTACACGGTCGCTAGAAGCGAAGCGGCACCACCATCAGACAGCTCCGGGGGCGGGACCTCCGGAGCATTCGACTGCCCAGGGTGACACGGAAGAGATGGGAGAGCTCGCTTCGGGGCGATCACGGATCCAGCTGGACTGAGGGAAGCTATCATAGCAAAGGTGCCATGCACGAACGGGAAAAGTCGTGTCGCTTGCTCGTAGCCTAGCTCTGAGTCTAACCCATATGCAGCGCGCAGGCTTTGTCCAACGCGATCGGTAGATAGCCGCCAAGGCGAGATATAGTGCTGATGGTGGCGCCTTCGAGTCGGAAGCGTCGAGCGAGCCGCGCTGCCGCTCAATGAATTCTCGCGTGTGGGCTCTCGTGAGCTCTCGTGACGCACTCGCGGCACTGGGGTTCGGATGGTCGGAGCCGCACGCGAGAGATCCATTCTGGCGGGCGTCGGGGACAATTGAGGTTCCCGGGGCAGGGTCGCGAAATAGCAGGAAATAGCCGATGTGAGTTGTTCGGCAGCGCGAGGTGGGCAAACATTAGCACGGGGAAATAGGTGACTCCGACTAGCAGTTCCAGCTAGTCTGGTGTGTGCGCGTCACAGAACACGGTTGGAAAGGCTGGATAGGTGCATGGAGCTGCGCAGCTTCCTGCGCGCTGCCATGTCGACAGTGCTGGAATCCCGCATGTGTCTGGAAGCCCCGCGTTCCAGAATGGCAACGAGAACAGAGCATCAGTGCATTTATGGAATGCAGCGCCTCAGCGCCAGCGTCGTACGTGTATACGTCGTGTAGGCATTGTTACGTTTTCGGCTCCGTGCGAGCGAGCTGGCTTCTCGACATCCAGGGCTATTGGGGGGCGCGTTGCACAAAGGGAAGAACGGTGGGAGGAGAACGCGAAGGGGCGGAGCGAGGTCTATACTGGTCGCTACATATACCACGCCAGGGGGTCATGCATCATGGCTATATATGAGCACGTACATTGGGGGACCCGTATTGAGAACAAGGATGGGCGTGGGTGAGGTGCCGCTGTTCGATTCTTCGGAGCCGCGTGCGCACCTTCCGATGAGTGTGGGTGACAGGTTCCATCCGGGGCTGAGCTCGGTGGAAGACATAAATGCACGCCACTGTACGGAACTCGCGATCGTTTGGCATCCATGTCGGCGACAGAAGAGTTCATGCGGTCAGAATAAGTAGTTGGCCGGGTCATGGTATGAAACTCTATTGCAGGTCCTAGCGGGAACTTGATTTGACACCTTTGTCTCCAGATGGCTACATAAAGGAGGTGAAGCACTTTATGAGGCGCTCATCCCCGAGACAGGCCCGAGGTCAACCGTCAAACGTGCGTCACGGAGCGATGGTCGAAGGTGTTCTAACAGCGCGCACAGCAAGATAGGATCAAGTGGCAATGCAGGATTTCCCGACGAAATTATTTGCTTGCGAAGTGAAAAAGACAAAAGAATCGGGTACCAGCTGGCGGAAGAGTTGATCGAGCTGAGAGCTGACGGGAATTTAGCAGGACGACTGCATGGAAGACGCGACGCGACGCGTTCGAATCACGTTTCCCTGACGTCAGAACATCTGAGCAAAATTTCTGGCTTAATCTGGTAACATCTCCGATTCATCTGTGGCGGCGCAGGCCAAGTAGTGCTCCTATGCAACCAAGTACTCTCCAACACCCCATCCACCTCCTTCTTCACTACTCTGGCATTGCGCCAGTTTATGGCAGCAAGTGAGCACGATGCTGAACGGTACCGGCATCAAGGTTTTCACTGGTGCGTACGGGCCCAGCGTCGCAGCGGCGCGCAGTGCGCTCGGTATTGAGTAAAATTTTGCTTTGCATGGGCACAACGCAGGCACTAGCCACCCCGAGCTCGCGGAAATCATCGTGCGACGGTACGTAGTCGTGCATCCGCCTCGCAGCGCCCGCTGACGTCGAGTGTGCATTGCGCGCGCAGGCTCGGGATTTCGCTCTCCAAGGCGGAAGTCACGCGCAGCGGGATCGGCGAGTCGAACGTGTGCATCGCAGAGTCGGTGCGCGAGGACGACGTGTACATCATCAACACCGGCGGTGGCCAGGTGAACACAGCGCTGATGGAGCTCTGCATCATGATACATGCGTGCAAAATTGCGTCGGCGAAGCGCATCACCGCGGTCGTCCCGCTGTTCCCATATGCGCGGCAGGACAAGAAGGACAAGTCGCGGGCGCCGATCACGGCGAAGCTCGTCGCGAACATGCTGCAAAAGAGCGGCTGTGACCATGTCATCGTACGTGCTTTGTGCTGTCGACGGCGTGCGGTCTCAGCGGTGACTTATGGGCGTTGCAGACGATGGACCTGCACGCGTCGCAAATACAAGGGTTCTTCGATGTGCCAGTTGACAAGTACGTGCTTCTGCCTTTCATTACCTGCCTGACACTCATCGCGCGCAGTGTAAGTAATATCGTTCGCTCAGTGTCGAATTGAGCTTCACATTCGACGGAAGCTATACGTGGAACCATCGGCGATACTCTACATACGGACGCACTTTGATCTCTCCAACGTGGTGATCGTCTCCCCCGATGCCGGAGGCGCGAAGCGGTGCGTAATTGCCTTGCGGGGATAACGGGCGTGGCTGACGATCAGAGCAGGGCGACGTCGATGGCGGACCGGCTGGGGGTGGACTTTGCGCTGTTCCACAAGGAGCGGAAAAAGGCGAACGAGGTGTCGCGGATGACACTGGTGGGGCACGTCGAAGGGAAGATTGCGGTTGTCGTGGACGACATGGCGGACACATGCGGGACGCTGAACCTGGCGGCGACGCACCTGGCGGAGGCGGGGGTGGCCAAGTCGTACGCGATCGTGACGCACGGGATCCTGAGCGGGAACGCGCTAGAGACGATCCGGACGAGTGCGCTGGAGAAACTGATCGTGACGAACACGCTTCCGCAGGCGGAGAACATGGAGAAGTGCTCGAAGATTGAGATGATTGACATCGGGGCAGTACTGGGAGAGGTGATCCGGAGGAGCCATTACGGGGAGAGTGTCTCGAAGCTATTCAACGAAGTGCCGTACTAGTATTGTACCGATAGATGAAAGATAGAGCGTAGCACAAGAAATGAGAAGGATGTTGTACATGATGACCCGAGATGGGCGATAGAAGGACGATAGGGATTGATTCTAGCGGTGTTCTAGCACGGGAGAGGGAAAGGAAATTAGCAGTTGATGATGGAATGGATCGAGATCTGCGCCAGGACACGGGAAGGGAAAGAAAAGCGCTAAACGGCCACCGATGGTCGGCAACACTGGTTCCGCGTCCAACGCCCATTCCTTCTCCTTCCCTTCTCTCAGTCCTCCATGCCCGTCGACGCCTGACTCTCCCCGACCCATCCCCGCTACCCACCCCCACACACGACGGGCCATGCCA